>BJBW01001310.1:71265-135233 GCA_004320125.1 Scolopax mira
TCTCCCCAGCCTTCCTGTAGCCCCCTCACGTACTGGAAGGCTGCTATTAGGTCTCTCTTCCTATTCTCCAGGCTGAACAACCCCAGCTCCCTCAGCCTGTCCTTGTACCAGTACATCATTTTTGTGGCTCTGGACCCATTCCATCAGGTCCATGTCCTTCTTATACTGAGGGCTCCAGACCTGGACCTCCTGGTGAGGTCTCACCAGAGCAGAGTGAAGTGGCAGAATCACTTCTCTGGACCTGCTGGTAACATTTCTTTTGATGTAGCTCAGGATGCAATTGCCCTTCTGGGCTGCAAGTGCCCACTGCCTGCTCATGTCCAGTTTCTTGTCCATCAGCACCCCCAAGTCCCTTTCTTCAGGGCTGCTTTCTAATCTCTCATCGCCCAGCCTGTATTGATACCAAGGATTGTTCTGGCCCAGGTGCATAGCCTTGCACTTGCTCCCATTGAACTTCATGTGGTTTACTTGGGCCCACTTCTCCAGCCTATTCAGGTCCCTCTGGATGACATCCTGTCCCTTAGGTGTATCAACAACACCACACAGCTTGGTGTCATCTGCAAACTTGATGATGTTGCTCTCAAATATGGTTTCACATCAAACGACAGTGAGAGGAAGATGAACAGCTAACAGGTATAAAGTATTCTACTTAACTGGTAAGGAAAGAGGGCTTTGTTTTCTGAAGAGAGTGGCAAACTCCAGTTTTAGGAGTGACAAAAGAGTTAATCGAGCTTCCTTCTATGTGAATGCTCAGTTAAAAACCCAAGTTATACTAGCAAAAATTTGAAAATAAATGTATCTTATTTTAAAGTTAATTTATCATAAAATTCTTAATTTCCTTTGTGTCTATCTGATATTTTTTCTAAAGGTGGAGAGGAAACAGGCTCCTATCCCATAAAACCTTTTTCCTGTTCTGCACTGGTACGGAACAGATAACTCTGAAAGATTTAACAGTAAACAGTATAATAAGTACACCAACCAGGGTGTATTTATTTAGGTTTTTGAAAGAACTGCTTTCAAGTCCCAACAATGTTTTGTGTGAAATAGAAATTTAAGCATAATTTTCTCATATCCAAACAGGTGTGCAAACCTTGGGCTATAATGTGAGTCTTTCTTACATGGGTCAGAGTAAGCATTCAATTATGTACACAAAAGACACACACTACTCCCAAATTAGACAGGTCAGGAGCTTATCTGGAGCCTTAGGTTCAATTCCCTGTGCCAAGTCTCATCATGTGTGCGTTTTGAACTTAAGTCTGTCTTATCATTAACTCTGCAGATTGTTGGTACATTCTGGAATGTTGGAACATTCATTAGAAAGTTTTCCCTGAACCCGAGTAATCTTTCGTAGCAGAAATATATTTTTCTTCAAAAAGTTTCAATAAACTGACATTTCCAAAGAGTAAAGAAATTTCCTCAAGAAATTTTTGATTGACTATTTTCTCAGTCCTGAGCACTTTTCTGTTCAGAGCTTGATCCTAAGTGTTGCAGTTTTGTCTTTTAGTGCTAGTATAGACGATTTTTTTCTGAAGCCTGGGAGGGATAAAGTTACTTCAGCAAAGAAACTGTCAAGTGGTCCATGGGCTTTAGAGATCTGTGCTGCATGTGAATTTTACCCGAAGCAGCAAGCCAACCTTCTTTAATTTTATTTCTAGGCTATGTAAACTGTAAGTGAATAAAAATTCTGTGCATCTGGAAAGCCTTCTTCAATATCTTCTTGGGAAAATGGGTAATTCATATAACAAGATGGGTCTTGAGGACTGGAGAGAATTGGTTGGAATGGGATTAGTTATGCTAAGGAAATGCTTTGTTTTTCACTGTTCATCTTGCTTTTCTTTATTGAAGTTAGAGGTGCGTTGATCTGCCCTTTTAATTCAAAGGCTGGAAGGAATTGTTATACACTGAGGAATGTATTAGAACATTAGTAAAATGTTTCATTCAAAACCTGAGTTTATCTCCTAAGAAATGGTACATTCTTCTTTCAGTATTAATCTTCCTTGTTCTTGATCCCTCCTCCCTTTCCCCCGTTAATAATTCATAGTCCTGTTATACCCAGTTTATTAACTGACAACAACGTGAAAATGGTGTTATTTTTTGTGTGTGCTGTCTGCAGAGTGAAAACATTTTCTTGTTTGCACAATGCATTAATCAGTAATGTTTTATCTCATCTTTGAAAGCACGGGAAGTGTGAGGAAACTGGAGTAACAGTGTGTTCCTGGTGCTAAAATCCCACCTTTTGCCTTAGCAGTAACATCAACACAAAATGTAGACAAAAAGTCCAAATGCAATTTTTTAAATTGAGTTCCATTAAAATTTCTCATAAGAGGGGAAAAATTCTCTGAAAAGTGGAAAAGCCTGTGGAGAGAAAAAAACTTTTAAAAAAGTGTTGTAGGAGTCGTCAACATTTCCTTCTCCAAACTGAGCCTCTGCCAACTCTTGAGTTACACAGGGCAGAAGAAAAGCACCCGAGAGGCTGCACTAGCATCCTAGTCTGCATGTCACTTGAGTTCAAGAGTGTTTGTGCAGTTCCTGTTTGTTAAAAATTACGAAGTTTTGAAGACCTAAATTTAACTGGGTTGATGCAGAGCCACACAATTAATTGTTCAAGCTGGAGATGCTCAGACTTGGTGATTTACAAGTGGGACCTTTTCTCCAGTTTATTTCCCAGAAATAAAACGTATAGAGCTTTAAGAGAAGAAAATGCACTTCCCAGACCTAAAGTGGTCTAGAATACAGCTCTGCTTTTATTTTGCCAATGTCTCAGTCTTTCCTCTTCGCTTTCTTCCAGTATATGGCCCCTCGCTTAGAGGAAACTGGCACATTAGGATGCCAAACAAGGACCAGAAAACAATGCACAGGAATTATATTAAAGAGAATCCCAGCCAAATTACAACAAAGCCAGCTCTATCGTCAAAGAATTTTACAGTGCAGTTCTTCCCTGGTTTGCTGAAAACTGCTAATCTGGTAATGATACTTTTGCAATCACTAATGCATTACTTTTTTTGGGTAGGTATCATATTGAAAATACTTGATGCTACACAGTGCCATCTATTCACACAGAGGAGAGAATTTGTTACTGCAGATTTTAGACTTAGAGTTGGGTTTACATTTGAGTTAAATTGTTGTACAAGAGCTGATTTTTTTTTTTTTTTAGCTGACTGTGGACTGAAAAGGTAAGTTTTCTAAGAGAATGTCACATAAGGATTATAGTTCAGGGCTCAAGGCTTCCACTCTGGGAGTATAATAAACTCTGCAGGGGCTCAGAAGGCATTGTTTCTACCCAAGTTGTTCTCTTTGTTAGTATTTGAATTGGAAATTAACTGGACAGTTAATAACTCTGTACCTTTAACTACAGAGATTGTATTTTTCCTCCTCTCCAATTGGAGGTGGTGCTGAATCTAAGCCTCAGCTCCAAAAAACCTTGAACTGTGAGTATTTGAAAGCTAGATTTTTATTTTTTTTTTTAACTTCAGGCTTGCAAACAGGCTGTGTTGCGAAAGCTTTGTGCTATATTTGATCATTTGTCTGTTTCTCTGTAGAGTGATTACTTAGCGTTTTCTCGGGTGAAGATGACAAGAGTGTAGGCAGGAAAAAATGGGAGGAGGGACATCTAGTGGTTAGTAGTGAAAATGCACATAATTATTTTTTTTCCCCCTCTCAAGACTATGAAAAGTAAAGCAATTCCTAATAAATGGCCTGGAATTCACTTGGAATTTATAAAACTTGAAATTTGGAGATAATTTCTGATCAGTGCAACTCCTTCTGTTTGCCATCAGCTTCTGTTGAGCAGTAACTCTTGCATGATGACTGATGCCAAGGTCTGGTTACCCTTATCGCATGCTAATGTCCTCCTGCTCCTATTTTCCATTTCATGGTTTGTTTGGTTTTAGGAATATTTTTACATGGCTGTCCCTTTCCCACAACCAAAATCACTTTAGGATCATATAGGGTTTTTTTTGGTTTTTTTAGGGTGTTGGAAGGAGGTAATCTCATGAATAGCTCAGCTGTGAGGAAAAATTATTTGAAAAGAAACTGATCTCGGAAAAGATCAAATTTTGTTGATCAACTTATGTTGAGAACCTAAATTTCTCATTTATTGCTATGAGTGTCAGGAGACAGTGTTCACTTCCACTGGGAAGGTTTCTATTCCTGGACTGGACTCCTGTCATCCAGACCAAGTCTCTGCTAGCTCAGGCAACATTGTCAAATGGATTCTGTCTAAGGATATAGAAAGGATTATGACTGTGTGATACTAGGTGGAGGAAACAGGTAGCTTTAATAATTATTTCTTGATGCAATTTCCAAAGGCTTCTTTTCTAGGCTTCTGGACCAGTGTAATTAATCCTGCTACCAATACATAGGGAGAAATGCCAGCTGTTCAGTTCCCATTGAAGCAGGAGTTAGATAAAAATCTCTATTGCTCCTGGGAAACGTTTGGCTTCGTGTGTTATATGAAGCTATGATTTCAGGTTAAATTTGGAACCCCAAGAAATGAACTAGTGTATGGATGTATGTTTTAGATCTCAGTAAGGAAGCGTTGTGCCTTTCCAGTGGCCTGGCAGGCTTCAGAGAGAATAGAAACAGACATTTCCTCAAAATGGAGAAAGGAGTGGGCTCCACTGAAATTAGATCAACCTGTCTTTTACCTGCCTTCCTGGGAAGTCACAAATGTATTCAGAATTCCCCTCATCCATCCATTATAGTATGAAATTGGGTAAGTTTGTTGGGTCAAGTTTAGAGTCATGGCTACTGCATTTAGCTCAGGAATTAAAGTAATACAGAAAAGTCTGTGCCCCAGAAGGCTTTTGGGATGTATAGTGTATAAATGCATATGTAGCTATGGAAAATGCAGGGAAAAGAGGTGGTATTTAATACCTAGGAGGAGCAGTAGCTGTGTCCATCTGTCAGGTCTCATGAGTCCAGATGACTCTGCCAGGGTTTGTTTCCTTTCAGTTCTTTAGGGGTGTAGAAACAGAGAGGGGCAGATAAAAGGAAGTGTAGCACATGTGCTGTGTGTGTTAGTAACATATCTGTCACAGCTGTGGGGTCTGAAAAGGGAAGGAAGGAAACAGATGAAGTGTGTTGTGCTCAAAGGAAGTCAGCATGTGCTTGAATGCTAGCAAAGGACGGGTTTTTCCTTTAAAACTCTGTCTTACCATACTGTGGGAAAGGACAGGCTTTTCATTATTAGATGCCTCCTTTATGAAGCTATGTGGTGAGCTTGTTTGTACATAAGTTTTCTGGAGAAGTCCATACCATGACAGGGACGAAGTCCAATGGCATTGTGGTGTCCCTCTGGAGCAGGGAGCGTTATGGACAGGAGCTGTACATCAGGAAGAACAGAAAACAATTTCTTCCAAAATGTCAGGAGTTACTGCTGTTGCCATATGACAGAAATAATTCTGAATTTAGCTTCAGTGCTCTAACAGGTACCAGAACTTCTTCAAAATGTATGCCTATTGTATTTATAACTTCTGCACATATTTGTCAAGTATGGTATGTGATAGGACAGCAATTACAGGTAAAGCCACACCAGCTGCTTTTCCTGCAGTGGGAGAGGCCTCTAAAGCCTATGGGGTCAATGACCTTTCTGCAGCTATGGCTTCATGCAGAGAAGTGTAAGAAATGCCTTACCGTGTTAAATCTATGGCCTGCCTAGATTAGTGTTTCTGCCTCAGACAACAAAAAGAGGACAATGCTACACAGGGCTAGGACATGATCCTCACCATTTTATGTTATGCATTCCCTCCTCCTTTCCCAGTATCCAGTTATTGGATTAGGATTGTACACTTGTGCCATTCCCTTACCTGTTTACCATAAATTAATTCTCTTTGTATAGACTGCTCTTCTCGTCTCCTGATATTATCAGTCTCTTCAGTCCCATGTGACCAAAGTTCACTATTGCTGTGTTTCTAAAGGAAAGTTATTGATTTTTGTCTGTTTTAAACCTACCTTTCACATAGTTTGAGTGAGTGCCCATACCTGTAGTATTGCAAGGTTTGGTGAGTTAACAGTCCCACTCTTACTTTCTCCTCTGCCTTCACGGTTGTGTAATTCTCAATTGTATCACTCGCAGCTTCAATGTCTCCGCATCAAGGAGAGAAGTCACTCCTCATAATGCAGCTGCTCCATCCTCTGAATTCCTGTTGTACAATTCATGTGCCTGAATGAAACACAAGTGCTCAAATGTGGATACAAATCAGTCTCTCACTAGCTGCATTTCCCAGCTGTCTGTCACAAGGCAAAGTTGGCTGCCCAGTTGAAGCAGCTAGAGTGACCACAGCATAACTATTTCTTTGAGCACCTTCTATTTGACCTTTCTTAAAGCTGTAGCAAGCAGATTCCAAGAACACTTGTGGGTTGAACTGCAGCAGCTTTCTGTGTTTGTGGATAGAGACTGGCCAATCCACAGCCATCCCTATGGATGTCTGGCTTTTTCTTGGCCTGAAACCAGCAGTTACAAAGGGCCAGATCCTCTCTAGTTGCACGTGGAGTTTCTGGTCATTTGGGTTACAGTGCTGGCCAGTCACCCATTTGTATTTATGGTGGTGATTCTTGCCTGTCTCAGTACTGAATGTTTAGAGTAAAATTTTACTTCTTGGTAGTTAGTGCCCTTGCTGTATGTGACATGGTGAGAATGTGGCCGGCTGTGATACTGGTAGAGGTAACAGCCACACTTGAAGGCAATTGCACTGATTGTGGCCAGGACACTGATGCCCTCTATCTTGAGAAGTGGATGTTTAGAGGGAATTTATGCTGCAGGTAGCATCTGTCAGCTCTTAGGTCTCTAAAAAGGGTGGAGGTTGCCTTCGGGTAGTATGTTACGATAAAATTTGTTCTTATATGATACTTTTGGCAGCTTATTATAGATTAAGTTGTCCTGCTTTATAGAAAATAATGCAGGCATTGTTTTTAATCATAAATTGAGGAGTTATTTCTTTCACAGCTGACTGACTAGCTCTTCTTGGGATCCCTGTGGAACAAAGATCCTTTTCTCGATTTTAAGTCCTGTAACTGATTTAACTGCATAGTGGAGGGAAGGTTAAAGTGTTTAATTTTATTATATTGGTAAGAATTAAAGAGTGTAAAAGAAAAGATAACTAAGACTAACACTTGGTTTAACTTAACATGTAGTCTGGTCTATGTAGTCTGATCAGCATAAGACTGCAAACAGAAAATTTGCTATTTTTTTTTTTTTTAAAAAGTAAAGATTTGAAAAATGGAATGAGAGCAACTGCTGCTTTCAGTTATTAATAAGAATCCTGGAACATGTCCACTTATTTTCGCTGATTTTGCCATGTTCATGAGGGAATGGTATGGGTTACAACACCTTGTGTTTAAGTGACACTGTGTAGGGCATGGGGTGCATTTTCTCTTGCAGGTTCTATACACACAGTGCTATGAAACCTGCAGTACCTTTTCTGGGTACATTTGTATTGGAGTGTCTTCCTGTCTCTTAATAAGAATAATACTCCCCAGATTCGATTTTCCATGTCTCTAGCTGCTGTATTTTCACTGCCAAGAATGTAACCTCATTCATCCTTTGCACCAAATGGTGTCCTGGAAACTTCATAGGTCAAACTAAGTGATGACTACATCCAGAATAAACTCTCACAAACAACTAGTGAAGGGCAAACACATACATGGCTGGTTCACCCCTGATGTCTCCACTCTTATTCTCAGAAGACTTTCTACAAGCCATCTTGGGAACTAAAATTGTTGCAATAAACTGTGGACTCGGTGCAAATGCTGTTTTTATAGTGAATGATAATCCTTCTTCCCACAAACTTGCTGTTTCACACTAGCAATTATCTATTTCTTTTTCCTTAACAGAAGCACACAACGTTACTCCACAGGTAGTGGAGTGCTTTTCCTCTTGGATGCTTTATCAATGTCTGAGTAAATGCAGAGCTCTGGTTCTCAATATGCATCAGCTGTACTTCAGGATTTCTGTTCTTGAAGGCTTTTTTCTCTTTTTTTCAGCTATCATGTTTGATCCAATAAAAAACTACTGCACTGGTCTACAAATTCATCTTAGAATATTTTGCAGCTACAGAAATGCTAATGCTGGAAGGAACAAAAATAAGTCAGGACAAGTGCTCCCTCTGCTGTGTAATCGTCCTGCTAAAGGCCCTGCACTTGTATTCATTCAGCTTTCTTTTTTCTGATGCAATTATGTTGTTAGGTGTTGATTCCTTGTGCATAGTAGAAATTTTGAGAATCCCTGAGCTTCAACAACAGAACTCAAATTTCTTAGTCACAGTGGTGAAAGAAAAATCACGTTTTAATATTTATAAATATTAGCATAAAATTCAAAATTTCATAACACTAAACACTAAAGTATAAAACAGTTCAAATTCCATGAGGTATATCACATTTACATGTCTATTTAGTACAGTCTTTCTAGGATTTGGTTTTATGAAGCAACAATACACAAGGAAATTTTTGATTTAACATTCATTGTTTTCAGCAGTTTTTCATGTACAGTCAAAGTAGCTCACTGCTAATGTGAGCACCTTCCACGTAGCATTGATAATGTTAATAAAATTCCTCACTGGCATCTATATAGGACAGACAGAGCTATTAGGTTAATAATCCATTGGTGGTGTTGGGTTTTTTGGCTTGGTTTTTATTTTTTAAGATTTTTCTGCTTTTATTTTTTTTCTTCCTGGAAAAACTTGTATTTTAAAGGATAGACACATGTGTCAGTATTGTTAAGGTGATTCCTGTAGTAGATGAGGCATTTCAAAGGGGAAGCAACATATCCTTGTGCTAAACTCCTTCAGGCTCCCTGAGGATCCAGTGAGATATAAACTGGGACTCTGAAGAAAGAGGTCTTTGTCATCGATCTATGTAGTGAGAAGTCTGAAAGTTTCTCTGATGAAAAGATAACCCTGTAGAAATATGAGGACTTCTGTGCCTCATGCAAGCAGAACTAACAAGTAGTGTTATATTCAAGAAGATAAAGGCTCAATTCTTGAAAAACTTGAAGAACAATTGTTTTTCATGGGCAGTATGGCCTATTTCAGAGATGTGAAGAGAGATTCATGTCAGAACACACAATCCACCCTGCTGTATTTGAGTCCTGGGGTAGAGTGTGAAGGAGACCATGTTCTCCAGTGGACTCTGGAGTGTTTGCTCCAGGAGCTTTCCAAGATCTTTTGATGGTAAATTCAGGCTTACCTCTTGGGCTTGCTCCCCCCTGTGGTCTGGTGAGACACACAGTTCAAAGTTTGTTCCTCACAAAAATTAGGACAGATGGATATGTCAGTTTTGCAGTTAGCCCTCAGAGTGCTCAGAGAATTGCATTGTATCCACAGACATATGTGGCTGGCCAGCTCGCTTTTCCATCCCTTGCAGAGCCCTCTGATGGGTAGAGGAGTGGTATGATGGCCATCTACCTCTCCCTGTCAAATAGAGAGGTTCTCTGTATCTCTTCTTACTGGGGAGGAGATCCCATTTCAGGTGTGGTTCAACCTTCCTTCTCAGCTGATTCCCCAGTCACTACTGAAAAGCACTGTATGAGCTGCCACAGGCAGGGGGCAGTGATTGCTTTCTGCAGGGATGGCACGGCTCTCCCAAAGTCGAGGAGACCGTATCAGACATTGTCCAGTTCCAACTACAGTTACTCAAGTAGCAGTAGCTCAAGAGCAACTGGGGAACAGTTGCTCAAGTTCCCCAGATTCGTACTTCTTATGGAAGATATCTTTGGGCTCACTGTGTCCTTGTTGACAGCTTTCCTGCTTCCACTGCAGACTGGGAACTCCTCACAGGTCTATTAGCACAGCATACTTATCATTGTGCTCTAACTGGATTATGATCATAGTGGGATCTGGAATGGAAGAAGATATTGCAGCTGTTTGATCGGTTTTAAATACATGAATGCTTGTCTTTGCAGTTAATGCCTTTAAAGTCACAGTATATGTTGTATAGCCTCATTGGAATAGCAGGTTACTTTGAAAGTTAGACCAGGCTGTTGTCACATGCATGAGATGTAGCACTACCTTATCCTTACACTTTTCCCAAGGTATCTCTCATTGGCCTCTGTTTATAGCAGCACACACTTCAAGATGAATTGTTTAGGTGTCTCAATTCAGATTAAGTGTTCAAGAGTTGAGTCTGTTCTGGGACTGCATATTGAGTGACTATCAGGCAGTGAGGGAGACAAATTGTTGGGCTAGACTGACCCTTGGTCTGACCCAGTATAGTTCTTGTATCTTTTATCTCTACTCTCTTTGCGGGGGGAATTTTGCAGAATATTGAAGGTCAGGATATTTCTTCTGGTTTAGCCAAAGAAGGTAAATGTTTCATTTGAAGACCCATCTTAAGGAACCTTTTTCTTTGTAATCATTACACATTTCATTTTTTACTTCCACTAACATGGAGGTAGCCTTTCCATCTGGCTTTTCCAAGAGTGAAAGGTCTACCTAGAGGGTAGAGCATATCTGTGACAACAAGTAAAGGTTCACTGTCTGTTTTTATTCACCTCCCCCATTGCATTATTGGAGCTTTTACATTCTATGGACTGATAGAGAAACATACTGAATTGAGTCAGTTGATGTAGAAAATGATCTCACAAAGGCAGACACTGAGGAAATTGAATATGCAGTTAGCAAAAAGACCAGTAATAGCAATCCAAGGAGACACTTAGCTTGTAAGTGGTTTGAGTTTTCTGCATTTTGACTTAGAATAATGCTGTGTTTGCTGGAAATGGGGAAAGAATGAAAATGAAGAAAAAAGAGGAGATCAGTTAGTGAAAATACTAACCCATGTTCCTGGAGAAACTTGTTTTCTTTTAGATTTATACTGGTAAAATAACATGTCAAAGTAGCCGAAGGGCTATTTCTACCCAATTTACAAAGTACAGTCTGATTTACAAAGTACAGGTTCCTTTGTTGTTGCATCTGTCTCTTTCTGTTTCTGAATAAGCTTCAAGAGTTCAGAACTGACATAAACTTAGCTAGATATCAACATTATATGGATATTTCATGTTCTGTTACTTGGGGATTACATGGTTGTGATGGCTTAAAAGGTTGAATCTAGGATATTGCTGAATGCTTACATGCATATAAAAATACGCAGGAAGGTATCAGCCAGAATACACAAATACATGGAACAATACATAGCCATTGATTAAAGATGTGATGAAATAGTGTATTCTAAGAAGTACCTCTAGTGTCTCTTCTCCTTAGCCCGCATCATGGAGCTGACTACCTACAAAAAGCAATATATCTTAAGGTAGGAGCCTAAAGTCCAGTAGAGATTCATAGAATCATAGAAATGTTGAGGTTGGAAGAGACCTCTAGAGATCATCTAGTCCAAGCTCCCTGCTTAGAACAGGGTCAACTTGATCAGGTTGTTCAGGACCATGTCCTGTCACGTTTGTGAATTATCTCCAAGGATGGACACTACATAACCACTTTAAGCAACCTGTTCCAGTGTTTGGCTGCTGTTATGCTAAACTTTTTCTTTCTTGTGGAGTTTTCTATGTTTTAATGTGTGCCTATTGCCTCCTGTCCTGTCACTGGATATCACTAAGAATCTGGTTATATCATCTTTAGTTCCTCCCATCATTGACAAGATGCCCCCTGAGCCTTCTTTTCTCCAGGGTAAACAATCCTACCTCTCTCAACCCCTCCTTGTATGATACATGCTTCAATCCTGGAATCTTTGTGGCCCCTTACTGAACTTGCTCTGCTGTCTTCATGTCTCTTGTGCTATGGAGCCCAGTGCTGGATGCAGGTCTCCAGGTAGGATCTCACCAGTGCTGAACAGAATGGAAGGATCACCTCCCTCAATCTGCCAGCAGGTGCTCTTCCTCATCCAGTTCTGGAGTCCGTTTGTCTTCTTTGCCCCAAGGGCACATTGCTGGCTCATGTTCAGCTGGGATCCCTAGATGCCTTTCTTCAGAAAGGCTTTCCAGCTAGATGACCCCCAGCCTGTACTTGTGTATGGGGTTATTCCATGCTAGGTGCAGGATTTGGCATTTCACTCTGTTGAATTTCATGAGGTACTTATTGATCCACTTCTTCAGATTGTCAGGGTCCCTCTGATGGCAGTGCAACCATCTGGTGTGTCAACCACTCCTCCCGATATTGTGCCATCTGCAAAACTGCTGAGGGTGCACTCTGTCCCATTGTCCGGACCATTAATGAAGATTTTAAATACTATTGGCCCCAGTATCAGCCCCTGAGGTACACTGTTAGTGACAGGCCTCCAGCTGGACTTTGTGCCATCGATCACAACCCCTTGCACCTGACAGTTCAGGAAGTTTTCAGTCCTCCTCAAGTCCATTTGTCCAATTCGTGCTGCATCAGATTCTGAAGAAATTCAAAGACTTAGTAAACAAATGCCAAGTGTGTCCTCGTTTTTGTAAAATCTATAATATTTTTATTGGATGGACTATAACAAATCGTTTCTGCTGAATTAGTTTGATTTTCAGTTTACAGAGAAATTCGCAATTCTTGCTTTGCTATTTCTGCATGGATGAGAGAGCAGTGTCAGGTTTATTTTGTTATGAAGAGAGAATTGACAGGGAGAGACTGTCATGTTCATAGTTTTCCAAGGGCCTCGCTGCTGTTTTCTACCAAGGTAAAATCAAAAGTGGGGATGCTCTCTGTCATCTACTTGGTTTTGAAACTATAAAAAAAGTTTTTATTCCTTTATGAACTTCATTATAAAACCACTTTATTTATTTTTATTACAGTTGTGACTGTTTTCATTATGGAAAGCAATGAACTAAGAGAAAATTGTGATATTAGAAGTGACAGGTCTGAAGCCAGAGAGGGAACTTTTAATTATAAAGAATAGTTCTGAAGGTTTTTATCACTTGTGACTAAGAATTGGTTGGGGAAAAAGTTAAGAGAGAGGAAGACGCTGAAAAAAATAAGGGAATTTAGGAAGGATTAATAGTTTTCTTGTCAAAGGAGAGTTGAGAAATATGTGGCTTCAACTTTCTAGTCCTCTGTATAAAAAAAAAAAAAAAGAAAAGAAAAATATTAGTATTTTTACAGGAAAAATATAAGGGGAGACATCCTGATTCTGCCACCAAGATCAAACAACTTATATTTGTGTTTCAGCTTCTTCTCTGCTTTTTCTCTGGATATTGAGTAGTTTTTGTAAGGTGTTTTGAGAGCTGTAACTGTAAATGCAAGCTAGCACAGCAGTACTTTCCTTTTATGCTGAATGGTCACCATGATGCAGGACTAAAAAGTTGCTGGCTAAGAGATGGTGGGATTTAGGAGCATATGACAGTAACAAATAGTGACATCTGTGATTTTATACAAGTTCATGTGTTATTCTATTCCCCCCCCCCCTTTTTTTTTCCCCCATGGAGAAAATCAGACAATTGATTTTTCCAGTGCCAAGATATAAACTACAAAGCTGATTCTGATGAAAAATTGGCCTATGATCTCTTGATGAATGATCAAAAAAGGTACCAAAAATTCAGGTTATTTTCAAAGTTGTTTCTGTGGAATGATTTTTAAAGGCCTGATAATGAAATTGGTTTTAAACAATTATTCGAGTAATAGGCTAAATAAAAAAAAAACACTTGGTTGACTTTACCTTTCTTTTACCTGTCTAGTTCTTTGTTGTTTTCCTTAAAAAAGATTCATATTGACTGTAAACAACTCAGTTTGTAGCTTTTACTCTGATTTTGGCAAGTCTGTTGGCACTCCTTATGTCCTTGAGCTACTGCACATAACAGTACAGTCCGTGTGGTACCACGCAATAGCTCTGTCTTCCTCCAACTTGATACTCTGTCAGGGAAGGAAAAATTTCAATATACACACTGAGGCACACAGATAAATATGTGTAAGGTCCTCAGGGATTCCTTGCAGATAAGCCTGGAGGCTTATCTCCTAGCCTCCAGGCTAGGATCAGCCTGGAGGATCAATCAGGGAACCTGGACTGGCATATACAGGATCTGTATGTCATGGAGGGGGGCTGTCTTTAGTTCTGTTCATATACGTTCATAAAGATAATTGTATAGGCTTTTTTAGATGGGTCAGATGATTTTAATGGGTGCTGCGTTTCTTAGGTGCTAAGGTGTGGGAGGTTTTCTTTTTTGATTTGGCAATCTGCGTTTTGGGTAAAAGTTACAATTTATTAAATTTTTACAGTAAAGTATTAAAATTTTATTAAACTACTTGAAATATGTTAGGCACAGGGTTTGCATTTTCAAACTTTAAAAAATCTATTGGATACCTTAATTTTGAATACCTGAAGCAAGAATGATGTACTAGAGGACAGAAAGTTCTATATGCAGGTAGGAAAGATATCAACAGGTGAAAATAGTGTTGGAATATATATGGGAACAGACTGGAACACCTAGGCCTTCCTAGGTTTGGTAGTGGTAGGTACCATTCTCTTCTCTCTGGCTCTTCCATGTGACTGGAAAGAGGAATGTTAGTTTACTCCTTTCTCAGTTCCCATGTGAGTTTCAACTGTCATTGAATTAATGCATATGAAGAAAATAATCTCTCTTCACTTTTTAGCCAGCAATAGCGAAACTAATTAAGGCATAATTTTTTATACAACGAAAGCTGAAAATACTAGGACAATGAAAATACAAGTTTTTGTTCTTTTGTGAGGACTGGAAATATGCTTGTCATGAATAATGTTGTTTTATAGAAATGAAAGACTATTATGTAAATTTGTATTTGTCAGAGCTGCAAAATGGAGACTAAGTACCAGCTATGCTGGCATTGTTATGCAGACCTTTGATTATAAAAGCCCAAATTCTGTAGAGCACATCAGTGCACAAGAGACAGGCTGGTTGGAGAAAAAACTTAAGACTTTTATTAGCTGCGAAGGCAGTTCATTCAAAGAAGTGTTCAGCCTGCTGGGAATATCTATTTCACCCTAGGCATACTTTTACTGTGTGCTTCACATAGGGCATCGTTTTAGCAGTCCCCTGAAAATTTTAAATCTGCATGAAACATGGCACAATCTTGCAATGACAGTAGGATGGCTTTTGGGAGATCATAGAGAAGCTTTTAATATTCAAGTGCTGTGACTGTGTATCCATCAAAAAAAAAAAAAAAAATCCACGGTGAAATCGTTAGCCCTAAATTTTAATGGAAAAAGTAAAACCTGTTAGTTCTCCAGACCTTTACAGCAAGATTTCCATTGACTTTGAGGCAAGGATTTTGCTCAGTAATAAAACTAGTAACTGATTCAGTCTTTACAGCTATTACTTATTTCTGTTTTGCTGAAAGGTGAGCTAGCAAAGGGGAACATGTCTCTCTACAATTCTCAGTTTGATGCTTGTAAAACGCCACTTATGGGTTACCCTAAAATGACAAAAAAAATATTGCTGTTTTGTTAGCTAAAGATTTAATTTTCCTTTTACTATACCCAGCATAAAGGCAAACACCTTACAATTAATGGAATTATTCATGATTTGCAAAGCTTTTTAAGACAGAGGAAAAGCTGATTTTCTTATTAGCTGTTTCTCACTTATTCACTTCACTCTCATGTAAATTAATCTAACACTATATGCCAAAGCATCAAATGTGATGTTAACTGGTGGAGGATGTTATTTTCTTCTTTTTGCTTACCTATTGTAATCTCAATTAAAAAACATAACAGAATCCAGCTCTCAAAATCAAGGCCTTCACTGTCAAAGTCAGCATTACTTCAGGATCTGCCCCTGTGACTGATGAAGCCACTGTAGGAAACTGAGAAGGGCTAAAACTTGCTGCAGACCTCGCAGTGAGGAAATGCCATCCTGGATGAATAATTCCAGTGTTCACCAGCTCAAATGAGTGACAGAACTGTGAGGAGAGAGACAGTAGTATCTAAGAAAACCAGGTTAACCCCAAAAAGGGAGCTCTGGGACAATGATGGGTTGCATTATCTTCTGTGATGTCTCTTGGCCCTTACCTCATACACTTCTTCCTTAAATAAAACTTATCAAGAGCATACATATTCAGGAGAAAGGGTTACATATTTGTGCTAAGTTGCTTTTATTACCTAATATAAGATCTTCATGACAATTTGAGACATAAAGATCTAAAATATTTTACTCATTACGAGTAGAAAAGCTGTGCTTTTCCAACATTTGTAACTGAATTCAGGTTCCTCATCTCCCAGGCTTGCAGCTTGAGTGTGCTATTCCATGCAATACAAGATGAGCACAAGGAAGGAAGGAGAGAACTGTTGACACCAAAATCACAGATTTGCTCACTCCTGTTTGTTCCAGGCCAAACATCGTAACTAGAGAAAATTTCTTGAGTTTCACACACAAGGCATTCGTTGCTGGTGCTCTTATTCTATCAGCTGCTCATGTGTAAGACTGTGGGCCCCAAGACAGATCAGTGCTGTGCATGTCCTTGTGAATCAAAAGACCCTCAGCTTGGTGAGGTTTAACCTGTTTCTTCTAAGGGAGGCATTGCTGCAATTGTTTTTTCCACATGGTTGTGCTTTGAGACTGGAAACAAGTCCATGACAAGCTATGGAGGTTGGGAGCTTGGTGACTGACTCTGAATTTCTTCTGCTGCTGTGTGGGTGTGTAAAGAGAGAAAATCTCAGCAGAGCATGCTGATCAGTAGCACGGTGAAGTCTGGATGGGGTGATAGGGCCCTTCCAAGTCTTGTGATACCTGTCTGTCTGAGTTAAATGACACCTAACCTTGGTCAGGCCTGGAAGGACACTTTTTGTTCAAAAAAAGAAAAAAATGTACACCGTGATAAGACCATTTCCTTTCTCACAGCGTCTCCTTTAATGTCAGGCCTGAAATATGAAGTCATTAGGGGATATTAAAACAGTGCTGACAAACTAATTAACAAAAGACATTACGCCGGATGGGCTCAATTTATCCTTTTTAATGGTTCTTATAAATGGGTGCCGCCAATTAAAATTAATAAAGATTTACCAGCGATTGCCCAGCATACACTGTTAAGGAGCTCCACTGAAGGTCGCCTTAAAGTCAGCCTTGTCAAAGCTGCAAGTTCAGCTCCCAATACCAAGCCATGCTGAGTTACTCACAGTTAGCTTTCCCAGGCACTTTCTCTTTGTGTTTGGCTGAAGTTGATACACTTCTGTCTCTGTCTCTCTGAAACCTCATCCATCTGTCTGTTGATTCTATTAAAAAATACCCCCCCCCACCATGCACTATTAGATTTGTCACAGTTTCACAAAGAAGAATCTCAACAGTCAGTATAATAGAACTTTGTTCTTTCCAAATCTGTCTGTTATGAAGAAAATCTTGACGTATGGCTTTCTTTTTCAACGACTCTTTATTTTCTTGCTGTCAAATTAATGTATAACAATGTCCCTGCTTAGAGGCAGAGTACAGCCAATTAATAATGCCCCGTGTGGCTGTAGCTTTGTGCAGTGTAGACCAGACTGAATTCTGCCAGGCCACGCTCTTATGGCTGCCTGCGTTCCGCCATGTTTATTATGTTTGTTATGTGAACAAGGAAATTTAGGAATTCATCCTTATACTTGGATGACAGTGAGAGCCCTCATGTTGAAAGAGTTTCAGCCAGCTACATGGGAAATTAAAACAGTAGCTGGTGTAGGTGTTTTGGCATTTAAAATATGAATTAGGAATGGATCAATGGAGAAGTCTAGTAATACCCCAGTGACTAAAAATGATGACAAACAGTAACTCCTTTGTAACTGGTCTGCTGACAGGAAAACAGCTTGATAGACTGGCCATGCAGTCACTAACCTGACTAGCTCATCTCTGAGGTTCTGCTCTCCAATTCCATTTTGTAAGGCAGCGGAGGAGGCAAACTGGCTGAATACCATTCTTTTCTCCCTTACTTTCCTTGTCAAATGCTGATGGAAAGACTGCTCTAAGTGGCTGTAGTGGAGATGCAGCTGTAGCTCGTGCTGTTCTGTGTTGGCAGGTCCATGCTGATCTCTGTATCATGTAAATGTACTGACTGTAATGTGCAGGAGACAGACTCCGTGGGAGAAGGTGGAAATATCTGCCTAAGAACTGAATGATTGGGTGCAATTTTTTTGTTGTTGCTGCTATTAAGGATTCCTCAGAAGGTAGCAGTAAGGGACACCTGCTATTTTCTTTTGATGCACATTTAGAACTAGATCCCCAATGTGAGATGGCATGGACACGCTACCACTTTTGGGGAGTAGCAAACAGTTTCAGATTCATTACTTTTCAATGTCTGGTAAATGACTGCTGTATGCTGGAAAGAGGAGACCAGCAATGGTATCCTGTTCTGTACTATAATTTCTTTGTAAAAATACTGATGAAGCACTGTAAATTAGCAGTTTGAAAAAGGAAAGAGACCCGTGGGAGCAATGGTAAAGGCAGTGTTACATGAGCTAGAGAAACAGCTAAACTGATTTTGTGGGAAACCACCTCAGATTGCCACAACCGGGACAAAGTGATCCAGCTCAGTCAGTTGATGAAACTTGGGGAAATGAAAAGGATTAAATCTGTGAGACTTTCAAGAGAGCTGAAATTTCATGTTGTTGTATAGCTGTAACTAACTACCTCTCTGGAGCTAGTTTCTTTCTTTTGTTACTTTTGCCATCTCACTCCCCCACTGTTAAGTATGCTAAGCACATAGAGAAAATCTGTACAGTATATTCCAGGAGTGAACATGTCCTATTTGTGAAGCTTAAAGAACAGGGTAACAGAAAAAAAGATTTTCAGATTTTCTGGAGAAGGAGAGGGAGGGGATATGAAAGAAAGGAAGGAGGAAGAGAAGGAATAAAATCTGAGGGATTGAAGAGAAATAATAAATTTACTGAATAGTGTCTTTCAAATTGCTCTTATCCCTTGTGCTAAATTTTAGTAGCTCCTCTAGATGAACATTTTTTATTTTTTTTTTTCTCACAAGCAGTTTTCTTTGGCAGAAAGGTACATTATTTTCTTCTGATTGGAAGTATGACACATTGGGACTAGGGTACAGACTTTGGGTTTTGGAAGGAAAACCCAAAGTTTCAATAAACCCTCTGCTTTATTGAAACAAGTCAACTACAAGATTATTGGTTTAAAAATGTGAGTCCATCCGGGGATTTTTAGGAATGACTTGTGGGTTCACCCAGTCTCAATTTCCTTATTTATTTGCTGTGAAAAGCCATCAGACATAGTTCTGGAGCAGACAAGATACAGTGGTATGGAATCTGTGAAGCTATTTATTCTTGGTGGAGAAAGATTAAAACTGTTACTAGGCTTTCTGTAGAGTAAAGTTCTTATTTATGGCTAAATCTGGTGATTTCAAAATACATCTAATTACAGAGCCCTCAGAATTCCTCTTGAGCTCTCTGAGTACCTAAAAGCTGCAGTAACAGCAACTCCTATGGGACCAGTTGCCCAAAGCAAATTCTCTGTTGGCTTCCCTAGTAAGTTGATATTTAAGTTGATGAAAATAAGGTATTTGCACACCACTTTATTGATTTTATTAGTATGCAGAGTCTGGACTCTTCCTACTCCTACTCCACTTGGTTAAAATCTGATTTTCTGTAGTGTTGAAAATATGCTTGAAATAAGCCTTTTGTGGAATCCGGTTCCTACCCTGTGTCCTACATACTTAATATCACAGGACTATATATTGTTTAGTCCCATAGTAAAATTTTAGATTTATAGATATTTATGGCAGAGGTCTTCTTTTTTGTAAGATCTTCATCTTCTTAAGTCTATTCTTCTGTGCCAGCCTGTTGGATGACAGAAGAATCTTGTTTATCATAATGTGAATGGCTTTGTATTATTTAAGAGTATTGCTCTTTTGTTGACTTGTTAATTTTGTTAAAATAACCACAGACCTTTATGCTTGTGTTTCCTAATAATGGTGCTTAGAACAAAGGTTGTTTATCTTCAGAGAGTTAATTTTTCCTCTTCATGTTCTTTCCTTTCTCTATTTCTGATGCAAATGTAATGAAGAGCTTTGTGGTGTCCCCATAAACTGTTACATATTCAGTATTCAGTTTTCATGTGACTCTGAAGAAAGGAAACTGAAGAAAGGGAAATGAGTCTTCTAATTTAACAAATATTCAGATAATGGCAAGATACATGTATTTTGCATGTTGAGTCTTCTTTTACCTGATCCTCTAATTGCCTTTTAACAGAGGATCTACCTATCCGAGGCTTTGCAGTTTTTCCAGCTTTGTACTACTCAGCCTTCTCAAATTCCCAGTTGCTTTGTAGGTTTTGTTTTGTTTTGAGCTAGAGCTCCACTAAAATAACCAGGTAAAGGGGCAGAAAAACCAACGGCCGAGAAACAAAAGTAAAAAAGCAACACAGTATCATGATTTCAAAAGGTCTAAGTAGCGGGAAAGAAAATAGGCAGAATGTGAGACATTTCACTTTCTCATCAAGTTTAGGTCATAAACCAGTATCATTTGGAGAGGCAATTCTGGAGTTTTCTTGACTTCAGGTCCCACAGTGTGCAGACCTGCAGGAACATCCTGATTTAGAGTGGCAGTTCTCTTAGTACTTCTCTGGATTTTTCCATCCTGGTGGGCCATATCACCTAAATTCCTTGGCATCATGGAATTTCCTCATACAGCGAACTTCGAAAATCCTCTGCTATTCAGGAACAGCTATATGTAACCTGCAGTCAGCTCTGGTTAGAACACGGCAACTGTTCTGTAGCCCAAAGCAAGACCATGCAACATTTAGAAAATAAAATCTGAGAATTGTTTCACAGTATCATGCAAAGCAACAGGATGATTTTCAAGAGATAGTGCAGGTATGCACAATAAAAGCAAGAGGTGTTTGGTGTTACTCTGCTTTATCTTATAAAAAGGGACCATGTTTCCCACATTTTGGCTCACATATTCCCTGGTAAATAGTCCCATGCCTGATGGAGTGAATGGGTCCTGCTTGGACCCATCTCTACTGTTCTACTGCCACCTTTTTTGCATGCTCCTAGATTTTTATTCAAATACTGCTGCCAACTGCCCCTTTTAACAGAAGATATTAGTAAGCTATTAGGTGCACCACTGAGACTTGTTTTTGTAAGTTTGGATATGAGCTCTGATCCTTCCATATGCAGTGACTGTCAATTAGACTTATTCAGGATGCGTTGAAGGGCAATATTGAGGTGTACATGTTGCAACCTGGTTCCAGGCTACTAAGCTTTGCAGTTTCCTCAAACAACCCTGCACTGAGGGATCACCAGCTTTTGCCGGCACTCTTGATGTACAGTACATTAATCGTGCCCTCCCTAATTCCTGCTTCAAGATAAATCTCTTGCGCTCCCATTATTTGGCTAATTGCTGTGGATTATATGGCAGTCGGGTGCTCTTTGACAGGGAAAGATTAATGGAGGACATTTTCTTTGTTTTGATTTCATTTGCTAATTGCTGTGTGGAGAGGTGGTTATGTTAATTCATCCTCTCTCCCTGTTAGATAGAGTTTTGTTTAGCGTGTGCTGGAAAAGGAGCAGGTTGCCAGGAATCTGAAATGTTTCTTTGTCTTGCTCTGTGGATTTGGGAGGGGGGTGGTCTTTAGGCAGTAGGTCAGTTTTATCATTGGGTACATAGTGTGCTCATATGCTTATGTGCTTTTGTATGTTTCCATTAGGTGCACAAAATATGGAATAAAGAATTTTCTGCATTTTTGCTGGAGGCTGAATCATCTGGTTGTTGGTGTCTTTGTACCTCTGTGAAACCTGTGGTAGAAAGCCAGAACCCCACTGAAAAACCTGAGCCTTGTAACTAAACATATACATTGCCATTCTAGCTACTGGTCAAGATGTAGGGTCAGAGCCTGTGAGCAGCTAAGCAGCCTTGCTCTCACACTGAACTTGGTGCTGTTACTACCTCTGTTTTTATTAGGTAATTTAAAAATAACTGTCACCAAATATGCAGTTCTCTCAACTTTAGATAAATGTACAAGTCTGAGTGAACTGGTCAAATAATTGAGCCATTCACAGTTGTTAGCCAGAAAGGAGCCCAAGCCAATCGCTGGTGACTTAAAATTGTTGCCATCTGTTGCCTGATACTGGCTTTTGCAAAGTGTCTTGAGAGTTGGTTAGGAAAAGGATGAGGCTCAGATCCTCAGATAATTAAACAGCCTATAAATGCAAGGGGCTCCAAGGCTCTGAGCTTTGCCTCAGGAGTTCCGGCTCTTAAGATAAGTCTAAACCCTGGCTATTGCTCCCAACAGTGATACCATCAATGAAGCAGTTGCAAGGCTAGACAGGGCAGGCACTGATCAGTACGAAGCAATCAGCAGACCAGGAGCTCTCCAACACTAAGTGTTAAAACAATTAGAGGTCTTTTTTATGGCAGTAGGAACAGACAGTATTGCCATCATGATACTGAAGTCATCAAATTTACCTATAGTAGCTAGGACTGCCTTGAAAAAGCAAAGAAAAAACTTGTCATGAGGTCACATGTTACGGTCAAGCAGTGACCCAGCACTTAGAAGTGGACTTTATTGCATTATTGTGGCCTTATTGCTCTGAAGACTGAACTGAGATTATACATTTTTTAGTGGGCATGAAGGTTGTTACTGGAAACATGTCATTTGGAGACACACCAGTCATTTGAAAAGCAGTTTTTTATGAAACATCATTAGCAGCAGATTCATTAGAAGAGTGGAAAGAAATTTCATAGGCCATAGAACTAAAAAGGAACATGTTAAGTATTGGGTCCGGTCCCTTGCAGTTTCTGATAAACTTGAAAGCTGTGTAAAGGGACAAGGGTTAGGACATTTAGTCACATGTCTACTACTTTGCCAGCTGTTGTTAGTGCTAGTAATAACTGATTCCTCAGGGTGACTTTCCTGATCTCCTAATCTTTTAATTAGCAGAAACTGATAACAAGGAGGTGACCTCCATGGACAGGGCAGTGGAAACGATATTGAATCTCAAACAGAGAGGAAACTCTTAAATTATTTTAGACTTACATACTATTATTTAACAAAATTTCCATACTGCAACACTTCTCAGGATGTGGCATTTCCCTTCTTAAAAAAAAATTAAACACAGGTGGAGGACACTAGAGTATTGAGCCTTGAAGCCTATCTAATGTATTATTAATGCAGTTACTACAAGAACAGAGAATAATCCCTCCATACCCACACTGTACAGCCATTTTATTACTGCCTTGAGCAGGAGAAATACCATCTGTAACAATGGAAGGATGGAGTTGGCATGATCCATCAGTCTCTTGGTGGTCTGCTAACTGCACTGGATGTTTGGACTTCCTCTGCCTGCCTTCCTGATTCTGTGCTAAAATTTGCCTATTCATTTCATGTAGAGGTGTAGTTGTTGGGAAGTCATTGGCATCTAAGGCTATGCCTTTGATCAGGTTGATGCTGGTTACCTGAAAATAAATCTGTCTCATCCATAATCTCTGTACTGTCTTGTCTTCCAAGCCTGCTTTGGAAAATATTGTCCAATAGAAATGGAAGACTCATTCTTCTGTTGCTCGGCCCTTCTGATTTTCAGATAGTCAGAAGTATACAGAATTTACATTGCTTGTTTTAATTGTAATCTCTCTTGAGTGTTTGTCTTTCCAAGTGTGCATTCACTGTGATAAGCTTATATTAAATGATCTGCTCTGCTGTTCCCCACAGGTGTTATTCTGCCTAAGATTGAGGATTTCCTTTGTTCCACATATGGCATGTAAGGATGTGTGTTTTCTCTAATGTTGCATCCTCAGCCTACTGAGAGCACAGAGGCTCTGAGCTCTTTCACAGGAGGTGAATTGGACTTCCCCTTTCCTAAGCGGTACCTGCTATCTGATTTGCAAGATTCATCCTTCTAGATCCTTGTAAAGCAGGAACCAACTGGTATTTCCTCAATAAGAAAGGCAGCCTATACCTTTCTGACCAGTAGGAAATACTGCCATTTATTGATCAGTCCATGGTACTTCATCTGTAACAGAACATAAAAGAATGAGATTAATTTTTTCATACTTTTCCTTTTCCTCATCAAAAATAAAAATCTGGTCAAGGAAATGCAGAAATTACCAGAAAGTGTTTCTGCCTTTTAAGTATGTGATGGTTGCTTCAGGTAATTTTCTCCTCACAGAGGAGAGGCCTAAGGGCAGATATGGAGTCATGTGAAGTCATTCTACTTCCCTAGCAGTGCTGCTATAGCTACAGCTTTGTCTTAACATGGCTGTATATGGCTGCCGTACAGCCAGTAATAACATCAAGTACACACCACACCTCACCAGCCTTTGTCACAGGGTGAGCTGATTCTCAAGGCTCAGTAGTATCTATGACTTATAAGGCCAGAAGCAGCGAATGCCTGGAAGGCCTCTTTGCATGTTATGGCACGACGAGTTGGCATCGAGCAGGCAGAAGACAGACAGGGAGTTTGGTGGTGATTTATGTGAAGGATGCTGAGTTGTCTTGGAGTCCTGAGATGGATGTGTGGTGGATGGTGGATGCTTTGCTGTCATTCCTATCAACCTTTAACAGATCTTAAATCTGTGCTTCCTGCATGTTTTTAGAAGGAAGCTAGTTCCTAATACTTCCTCCAGTTGGATTGTAGACATCTAGCAAGGTGGAAATGTCTGCGTGATTTTGGTTTACTTACTCATGCATAGGAGGTGAAATGACAGGGATGAGCCATAACCATATGAGTCCAGTCACTGCAGAACCACAGAAGATACTGACCCATATCCTGAAGGCTATTATAGTTTATATATAACCGAGTTATATATAAAGAGAAGGTTGATTTGTCACACAGTTTTCAAAACACTTGAAGACCTTTCCACCTCTGTAAAAATATATGGAATTATCAATGGAGAATATGATGCCCAGATGTGAAAAGCCCTGGGTGATTAATAGGCCTGACTGTGAGAAATGATTTAGAACATGACAGTTCAGTCTGAGTTTCCCAAGGGAGAATAAGCAAAGCAGTCCCATAATTCCCCATAGTCTCAGAAGGAATGCCATTAAAAAATTAAGTTTATTGTGAAATTAAATTTAAAATGCAGAATGCAACCGGGCAGTGTCCTTAACAGAGGCCAGAAAGGTCATATCCATTGATTTTTGTTTTTCTCCATGGGATGTTGCCATCTGAGAACACTGTCATGTCCCAAGCTGAATTCTGAAATATGGAGTTTGCAAATGCATTTAATCAATCTGTAATTATCAATTTGGTTTCAGAGAGGAAAGTGTGGTCAGTGAAATGACAGGCTGGCTATACTTTATATTCTTCTCCCAGGACCCAAGGAAAGGCCATGCGAGCCCAAGATTATTGCCTGAATTGGTCCCAGGTTTTTGCAATGGCTGCCCTATCTTTGATGTTTCTTGTATTGTAATAAGAGACAAAATGATTTCTTGTTGTCAAACATGTTCTGTTCTCTTTCTTGAACCCTCAGAGACAAAATTCCTCTAATATAGCAGCTGGCAGGTGTCCAAAATGGATTATAGCCAGAACCATGACCCCAAGAGAGTATCTGTTCTTTCTGGGAAACAGCAAATGCTCATCAATCAGAAGAGCACACACAAAAGGCTGCCCATAAAATGTTAGTAGACCTGATCATAGCTGAAGCTTCTTGGCCTTTCAACAAATCTAACTATACCATGCAAAGTCAATTATTAAACTTCCAATTCATCATGACTAACAAATTTCTCTTGGGTAGGTGCACCTCTTCCAGCTTGTGCAACAGGACAAACCCTACTGTTCTTAAACTGTTTGTGGGTTGTTTCCTTAACACATCAATGTTCCTGTCATCATTCTAAAGGAGCTGGTTGATAGAAATCAAACTATGTGGACTGGAAAAAAATTAGTGATGACACAGTGGGAGGAAATTAGTGATGACACAATGTGAGGAAGTTACCTGTGAATGATTCAAGAGAATCCTACAGATCTGTCAAATTAAGATTGGATGGACCAGTCACTCCCTGAGAGAAGACAGCACAAAGGACCAACAAATAAAATATCCAGCAGCAATTTGCTCACAGACTTCAAGCCTAAAATGAAGAAAGAGATACTGAAACACGTAGTGAAAGGATGAGGCTTGTAAACATACAGAATTGTGGTAAAGAGCTGGAGGAAAAGAAGCCTTCACACAGTAAGAGGGTTATAAGGGAAAGAAACAGTAGATTATTCAGTAGATGAGAAGTATGATATTAACCAAGGATATCATTACATCTAGTCATTTTTTCAACCCACTTGGACAAACATCAGAGAGAAAAATGTCTTAAAGACTAACAACATAAGATCAGTCTTCAGAAAAGACAGGGAAGAGCTCCCAGCAATCACACTCTCAATGCAATTGCTAATAAAGTAGCACCAACAAATGTATTTATGCTTTTGTTAAGCACTGGCTTGTGTTTGCACACAGATAATACGGACAAAGGGGTCTCTAGGTGAAGAATCTCAGGCTGCAGTAAAGGTAAATGACTCCAATAAGGGATACTGAGAGTCTGTTTTTATAGAGCAGTCGTCTGTAAATTGTTTTGATCGGCCATCCCTCTCAGTAAAAAAATTTTGAGTATGCTCCCCCACACTGGGGCAGTTGGAGTCAATTCTTGAATCTGCTAGGCTTCTGATTTTCATTGTCATGAACTCAGACAAAGAATGACATACAGTTCAATATGCCTGCACAGTAGCTACTGTATGATATTGTTTCCCTAGCACATTGATGCTCTTGTCTTAGAATTACTTCAAGGAGAGATTTCTGTTATTTCTGCCCTTGTGGCCTCATGCTGACAGGGTGCTTGGCTTTGCACAAAGCAGCGTTGTGTGCTCTGTCTTAAAGTGTGTGGGCTGCAGGCCCTGAAGAAGGTAATGGGACTTACATTTGCTGATTTCAACAGATTCAAAACACAGCTTTTTCTCTAGAGCAGATACAGCACAGTAGGGAATAGGATGAGTAAACTAGAAAGATTGATACCTTCGGATAAAATCAAACTTTCAGTGCTTAGATGCCCACTACTTGAATTGATTCCCAAAGTCCCCAGGCTTTGTTAGGGTGGAAGTTTACTAGGAAATGTTTTCACTGTTGTTGGAGCCCATGCAGTAATGAAAATGATTTCTGCTAACAGATAACAATTTGAATACAAAAATTACAATTCTTTGGAAGTAATATTTCCATCTAGTTGTGATTGAGGTATTGAACCTTTCATTATGATCTAAAATACTAAATCCCGAACTGACCAAAAATAGCAACAGTTAGCCTTGTAAAGATTTGACAGTTTAGAGTTCAGAATCAAGAAATTTTTGGAAGCTGGAAGTTCTCTCTATCCTGTTCTAGTCTTAGAAGTGTATAATTTATAAATTTTCAGAATTATTAGAAAAATGCAGGACCTTATGGGCTTTTTACTTTGTTTAATGAAAATCATGTATTTTTGAGTTGTATGATGGTATTTTTAAAGTTTATCAATATCATGGTTTCTTTTTAAATGCCAGCTATCTGAAAAGTGCATTTAACTGATTTCAAGGAGTCCTTTTAAGCTGTAATAGCCTGGGGGATTATCCTGTTAGGTAGAAAAAGCTTAATTTCCAATGTATTTTTGAGCATTGTGCCAAGGCCAGAAAGTATTTCCTTGTCTTTTCTATGTGCCAGGGATGAGGATGAATATTGGTACTTAGTAAGATTTCTCAGTTTTCTGGAATAATTTCTGTCTTCTTGAGTAAGAGTTTGAAAATCCATTGCAAATCAAGAATTTTCTCACTGTTGAGCACCATGTAACTCCAGGAAGATTAATGTAATCTGTCAGATTCATTATCTTGTTCTTTGGATTAACAGATTTAGCTAAAATTCAATTTCTTTGTCCAATTTTATTTCCACTCTGAGAGTGGATATTGCAAGGATATAAGGGTTCATATCGAAGACTTAAATTGAGAAACAGGAAATGTAATCTTTAATCTCTTTTAACATTGTAATGCAATTTTGCATTTGAAATTGCTAAGGGAATACTAATTTTGTTTTGGTGTTTATCATTGCCTTCTATTTTTGCAAATACATACAGGCTGGTATGCTAAGTATGATACTGCCCCTGACCAAGATGATATACTGTACCTGTACCATTGTGAATCAAGCTATGGTGTAGGTTAATGTGCACACATTTAGGATCACAATTGTTACATTTTATTATACTAGAAAATCATGGGTTCAATTTGATCAGAAGATGAATTTGCTTCAAGATCTAATTGGATTAAAATTGGAATCAATTACAACACACAAAGAGCTTTAAATTTTTTTATTAGTTATCTATCCAGACTGTGAAGATATATTTTCTTAAGCTTTAAATAAAACTTTTCTTGGAGTCTTTCTTGGAAAATATTTTTTGGAGTCTACAAAATCCATCTTAGGGAATTGAACAGATTCTTTCTGTTTGGTCGTGTCTTTCAGTATTTTAAACTATCTTAGTTTACACTCTCATTTCTTATTTTTCTTAATGTTTTATAGAAGAAAAATGAGCTTTCCTGGTTTATCAATTCCCATTTGGTTTCTCAGCTTTCAGTGAACAAGTCTTTGAACAGAACTAGTTGAATAAATGAAAACATCTCTTGTACTAAGAAAAAAAGGCTCCTGTTGTCAAAATAAGGTTCTTGTTTTAAAAAGCCACAAATCTAGAAGTTTGGATATTGGGTTATATGTATTTGGTCATTTGACTTGAGGTGACTACTGAGAAACTGTACTGCTTGCTCTTTTCAAGTTGAATTTTAAACAAATTATCTTCAAAAATCCAAAAGGGAATATGCTTCTGCACTTCTGCTGCTCTAGTTTACAGTCCAACATAAGTTTAAACTGCTGATATTGGTAGCTTGTTCTACACATCCTGTGATAGCAGCAGTGGCTTTTGGCTGACGCAAGGAGCTGGGACTGAGTAGGTTACATGTGTACATATTTCTCTGAAAACAGTAAAAATGTAATAATATAATCTCCATCCTACTATGGCTGGAAGGTAGGTGTTCATAATTTCATTATATTCTTTCTTATTCTTTCTGCCTGGAGGTGAGTGTAGTTTCTTCTAAGCTAAATCTGGTGGGTTTTTTTTTTCCTCCCCTGAAGAGCATGAAAATACACTTAGGAAGCCCATTGTACATTAAGAGTCTTGGTTTGGCCAAAAATTAGATTAGAATTAGGGCACAGGGATTCAGGTAATAAATAGTACAAAACTTGCAAAACCCTAGTTTACGAAACCAGCCCAGGGCTGTTTGCTCCAATGTCTCTTTAGCTATTCATAAAGAGGATTAAACGGATTCATTCCAAGGCAGAAAGCCTGCTCGGGTTTTCTTAATATGCAGCCTGCATTCTGCTTTGCTTTGTGTCACCTGCCAGGTCATCCTCTTGTGCTGTCATAATTCATCTAGCTGAATTTAGCTTGATTTTTTTCTCTCTTTGTAAATCAGTACTGCCAAAGAGTTGATAGCATGTCCCAGCAGTGAATAAGCACGGAGTAATCCCAGGAGACACATATGGTTGTCCCTCTGCTTCACCCAAGAATGTCTGTGCAACATGGGGTGCCTGCATTGTGCCGTGACCCCCCCTTTTCCTTCCTTCTGTGCTCTGCTTTTGTCCAGTGTCTCACTGCTACCAGGCTGCGTACCCCCCGTGAGTATGGATCACTAGTGACCTCCCCCCCCCCAATTCCCTTTGAATTGTCTCATTTAATGCCTGGAGCTCTTTTCAGTCAGCTACTCAGCAGAATTTACAACTACATATTGCTGCTTTCCCTTAAGTTTTTCTGCTATGTGTGTTTAAAGAGGGGTTTGAAGGAAATCATGCTGGTGGCTCTTGCTGCTTTTCTGATGAATAAATGCCTCCCATTCACAAAAATATGTTCTCCCCTCCCTCCCAGGGAAAAAGCCTGTTTCCTTTGCTATGCTTCCTGCGGGAGGGCTCTTCGGAGAAGTCAAGCAGGGACAGGGAGCTTTCATCACCCTTCATAAAAGACGGAGTGGTTGAAGCCTTTTCTCTGAAATAACAAATATTCTTTATTGCCGTTTTTTACTCTCGCCTGTGCTTGGAAACAGAGCAAACTTACTGCCTTACTCTAAACCTTTTCGGAGAGGGTCCAAAGCGGTTGGTCCAACAGCCAGCTCGCTCGGGGCCAAAAGAAGCTGTCCCCGTCCGTCTGTCCGGGCAGGGTGGATCCTGCTGTGGCAGGATGTGGCCACAGAGGGGCACCAAAGCCTCACGGTTGGCGGGGCGGGAGGGGCCGGCTGCGCCGCTCGCCCCGCACCCCCGGCCGGCCGGGCCCCTGCGGGCAGGGCTGCTGCCCCTCCGCGGGGTTGCTGCGGGAAGGGCCGGGGGGCTTCCCTCAGGCGGGGCTTCGGTTACCCTGCTTAGAGGCGGGTTAGAGGCAGGACTGGTGGAAAGGAACATCAGGAGCTACTGATGGCCCAGGTGCTGGGGGGTGGTCCTCCGAAGAGGGTGATTCAACGCCTGCTCCTCCTGCCCTGCTCTCTGCGGCGAAGCCGTGGAGCCGGGGTACAGGAGAGCTGCAGGCTCCGGCTGCAGCTTTACATCTGTATTTGGTTACTTACCTGGTGGCAGAGAGGAGAGAAGCTGCATGAGATAGCATGTTTTCCTTGGGAAGTTTCTTATGTCACCCCACACAGTACTCGGGTGCTGCACGCTGTCACCATCATCCCTCAGCGTATGCAGCCTCCTGCTAATTTGTTTTGGTTTTGTTTTAATGGTGCATTTAAAGATTCCTCAGAAATCTGGAAGGGCTTTTCAAAGACACGTTTTTGTTTGAACAATCTTCATCTGAGAATGGCAGACACTCACTCAATGGAGAGCAGTCTAGGCTCTCAGAGGAGTTGAACAACTACACAACTATTCCATTCCATTCTGCAGACTCAGAATTATCTTTGGCAGTTGCTGATATGGGTCTGGCCCATGTCACTCCTGTGCTCTATAGGAAGATGGGAGAGTCTGATTCTGCACTTTGTCTGAACAAATTTAACAGAACAAATGAATGTAGGTGACTCTGGGGACCAACACACACTAAAAGGTGCAGTGGAGACCTTTGAAAATCACAGTCTTGTAATATACCTCCATTAAAGGCCACCACTTGACTAAATAGAGATGTAGGGAAGCCCTAATCTGTCTGCTGCCATCAGCTTATCCTACAGCAGGTAGATCCATGGCAAGGCAGCATGAGTTACTGGTGGATGGTCATGTTAGGCAAGCTTGCAAAGGGAATCCTTCATTACAGTTTGATCCTTTGACTGTGTAACTGAAGTATGGAACTGATTAGGCCTTCGTTTTACACCAGAGGGAGGGTACATAGAAGACAAGCTGACAAAAATGTATTAATAAAAGGGATTTTTACTGCATGAAAAAAAATATTGGATGCCTAGTCTCAGTAACTGATATTCTGTCTTCAGACCAGACAGTGCAGCTCAGAATGCTGTCCTTCCTGCTTGTGCTGGGGAAAGGGTGAAGCTCAGAGCTGGCTGGTTTTAGCCCTGTATACTCTTTGGCTTCTCAGAGCTGAGTTGCTCTGTGTCTCAGGAGGCAGTTTGGAGGAACTGGGGAAAAAATCACATCCCTGGATGCTAATGGACAGCGTAAAAAATAGCTGGCATGTTAGTGAGAAAGAGGCTTGGCAGCTGTGGTTATTTTGTACAAGTACTGTACAGGTGCTTGCAGAGAAGTTGCTAACTCAAGCAAGGTTGTGAATGACTTCCTGTAACTTGTCAAAGTAGCCCTGCCTGCTATTTGTCTTGCTTTCTGACTCTATGGAAGGTTTTGTTCTTGAACCCTTGCTGTATAGCCATATAGTAACAAATGGCCATGAAAATGCTGAGTATTTGTCTGCAGCAGAGTAGTCCTTTTTTGATAGAGATCTTGAACTCCTTCATCTTTTGAGGAAACTGACAAAAGCTACAGAGACAACAGAGCTGAGAGGTAGGAAAGGCAGGCTGTGGCATCATAATTCCTATGGGTGCCACCTGATGACACCAATTTTAATAGCTTTGAGGCCCCATTGAAATCAGGAAATTGAGAAACATGGTGAGAGGTTAGAGTTCAGAGTATGGGTCTGTGTTCAGGGTATGAATCTGGCAGCAAACTCTTTGGCTGTCTGGCGCATGAACACCAATAACCTGCAGTCCTGTAGTATCTTTCTCAGAGCACCCCAAAGTACCTTGATATGTTTTAAAAAGTCATAATGTCTTATAAGCTGGTTCAGAGTCTTAAGTCCGGAACTGACTGATAGGAGCCCCAAAGCATAGAACTGAGTTATGTGATTGTTCCAAGGTCATACTGGTATATCGGTTCCTATTTGCTGGCTTGAAACTTTAAAGGTTTTACAAAACTTCAGAGCAGAAATCCCTTTTCAGCTCTCTGGCTCTCTGATTTTGGCCTTTACTTTTTAAATGAAACTAATTAAATCTCTTATGGGTAGGCTTCTTTGTTTATAGAAGATCACATTATCTAACCTGTGGTGGGAAGGGACTTACAAAGCTGTACATGTTAGACAAAAATTTTGCTGAGTCCTGTGTAGTGTATTTAACCTCTGCAGAACCTGACTTGAACAAAAAATATTTTTGCCCTGTATCTGAAAAGGACAATGTGCTTGTCTATCACGTAAGGATCCATTGGCCTTTACAGTCCATTAGTTACCACAAAGGAGTGTTAAACAACATACAAAATGAGCAAACACTTTTAAATGAGCAAGTCAAGGGTCTTAGTAAATCTCTGAATTACTGATACTAGCTTTTGTTGCATCTGGGGATTTTTTTGCTATTTCAAGGACCGTGACATCACCTGGAGAAGATTTACCCTAGATATGGAACAGAAGCCAGCTAGGAGGGATGTAGTTTCCTATTAGTACTGTTTGGTGGTGCCTTTGGGAGTGACTACATCACTAGACATCTCCTCTCCTATACTTCTCCTATTCTCAACCATACTATGACTGCATCCTGGTCTGCCTTTGTCTGCCAGAAGTCAAAAAAGAATAAGAGAGCAATGGAATATCTGATATGGAAGTCAGTTGCTAAAGAATAGGGATGTAATTAATGCCAGTTGACATAGCTATATGGAAACTAGGTCTTGTCAAACAAACTTGATCTCAAGAATGTAATGTCAAAAAATGGATTGTTAAAGGCAATTGTGTAGATGTGATGTATTTATACTTTCATAAAGCATTTGACTTGGTACTGCATGATAGTCTAGCTAAAATTTTAGTATTACATTATATCAGTAAAGTGCCTGTTAAATGGATTAAAGAACTGGTTAGCTAAGAGAGCTCAAAGGCATTACTTGTGGGAAGTATCACTGAATGAGAGAGTGTCTAGGGGATTTGGCAAGAACTGATATTGAGTTCAATGCTATTCAACAGGTTTGTTCATGATTTGGAATTAACTACAAACCATAGCTGAGTTTTAGGTTTTGCAATGTCACAAGATAGGGTAACAAATACTGAGAAAAACTTTCTATAAAGTGATTAGCATCACAAGGAAAGCTAATTCTAACAAAACCTGGATTAGCATTCATATACAAAGTAAAACACTTGGGAGCAAGTACTGTAGCTCGCAGTCCTCCATTCTGTATTGAAAAAAAGCTATTGTATTCCTTAGAGTTGACCACAGGAGCAGGAAGTGGGAGTGATTTTTAGCCTACCTGTATGACATTGACAGACTGCTAGTAAAATACAGCATATAGCTCTAGTACAGAGTTTTTAAAGGAAGGTAGAAAAACTGAAGAGAACACAGCAGAGGAACAAAGATGACTTGGAATGAGCAAATAGAGCTCAGTTTGTTTAGTTTCAAAAACACTGAGAAGTGACTTAGCACAGAAGTACCTTCATGGAGAAAAAAATGCCAAGTTCACTTTTCCCCCACTACAGTCAGAGGACCCTTTCACAACAACAGGAACCAACATCTGAAAGCTAGAGCAATTTATATTTTCACTGAATTTCACGGAATTTTTTTAGAGTTGGAAGGGACCATAGTAATCATCTGTTAAACTGCTAGTGTAGCTTATATTAAAAATAAGATACTTTCAATAGAAAGACTAGCAAGGATGTTCTTTGTTTTGCATGTCCTCAGCATCTATCCAGTGCCTTAATGAAAGAGTCATTTTAACTCATTACCATTGTGTTCAAAGTGTAATTCTGTGGCCTGAAATATAAAGGATGGCATCCACATGGTCTTTCTGCCCTTAAGGATGACTCTGTGAACAACATGCTGACGGGTTTCCTGTTGACTAAGCATCATCTTTGTCCTCACATCATACTGAGGTCATATGCAACCCTGCTGTGTCTGTCTGCATCAGTATGCAAAAAGAACAAATCAGATGACTAGATGATGTATACACTCTCTCCATATATATGTACATAACTTGCAAGAACACATTGTTCTTCCATCTTGTGCTTCCAGGCCGAGTGTGTTTCTGGGCATGAGAAGAAGTCTTCTGTTAACAGCTTTAGGCTCTATTTTCTACCTGTCACCTTCAGTCAGCTTGCTAAGTCAGGCCAGCCTGCTGTATCTCAGTCTCATTTTCTGGTCCCTCAACCTACACCTAGAACTCTTGGTTTTTCTGAAGACTTTTGATTGTCCATACTGCTCTAGATCCTTCTTTCTCAATCTAGGATGCAGGTAGGCTATTTCTGGACTTCTCTACTGGTAAGAATTGATGTGGGAAGCTGTGGGAATTGAAAAGGGTGCTAAGGAAGTCTCAATATGTCCAAGTAGGAAAAAGCTCTGCTGTGTCCTCTTTCTTTGCATCTATGGATGTGCAGATCCAAGGGTGTGGAAACACTGGAAATACTCAGAGGCTTTGGATGAAAACCACTAGACAAAGATGGGGAACAGCCAAACAGGCACATGAAGATATGAGATACAGGGAGAAAAAAAACAGTACAAGGAGGCTGAGGGGAGATCTTTATAGTAAGATTTCCTATTAGATTTCAAGAGAGTAAGCAAAACTGTTTGCAGACAAAGCTGTTGTTTTGAAAACCCAGAGACTCATGTGTCCCCCTCACAAAAGAACTGCAGCACCATCCTGTTTCTTTCTCATCGTGAACATCTCTTCCTTTTTTGTCCTTCCAATGGAGTTGGATTCTTTGAGCTGAGGCAACAGCTGATCCTACTGAGAATACTGCTACTTTCCTGGCAGTACCCCTGCATTCCCAGAGTGGTTGTGGCCAGGGTCAGTGACCCTTGCAACCAGTGTGTGCCCTTTCCCCTTGACATCTTTCTCTGTAATGGCACTACGACTGATTTAATACCATTAATGTTTAAGCCTTTCTCAGATCATTCTACGTCCATTGGCCCTCCTCTTTCATCTTAATTTGGCTGGAAGAAATGGCAGCTCTTTCTTGCTGTTTGCTAATGAATGTGCCTAGAGCAACTTTACAGTTGGCAAGGAAAGTGATGTGTCTGTGGTAGAAGCAAAGCCTACCAGAGTCTCTGTGGACCAAGACTTTTTCTCAGATGTTTCATTTTCTCAAATCCAATGAATTATTTTGTGATTCATATTTTTTCCTGTTCCACGTGTCCTTAAATCAGCACTCTGTGAAGCTTTGTCAGAGGAAAAGAAAAATCTCTGTCTTGTAGGATAGACAGTATCCAGGTGGTCAGGATTCTATGTGGGACATTGCAAATATTTACTGTAGCAAATCAGAGTTGCACTTTTCCACAGGCTAGTGCTGTAGCAGCTGTACGAATGAGCCCTTGCCAATGAAACAGTTATTAATTCACACAGAATGAAAAAGTTCCAACAGGAGAGACTGTTCCCAGAAGAAGAAATTATACCAATCTAGGTATTTAGCTATGTTGAGGAAGAGCCAAGTTCAAGTCTCAAGTCCAGAAAAGTAGACCAGGAACTTGAGCCCAAATCTCTCGTATCCCATGTAGGTCTCCTTCTACATACAGGCTTTTGTGTGTAGCCCAATGCAAATTAGGCATCCTTCTCTAGCAAAGGTTTCCTCAGGCCAGTGAGCTCCTGCAAAACATGTAGATTTCAACAAATTGAGTATTTTCCAACAAAGCTGGATATACCAAAGACAGAAGGGAAAAAACCACCCATGGACAGTTCTGTGGACTATGTGCTGACAAGTATGTAGAGAGGGAGGTGTTGGGGAGATAATTAGATCCCAAGCACGGGCAGACTCGTGGCAGCTGCTTAAGCCATGTGTCTCTTTTGAGTTCTTGTAAGTGCCTTCTGTACTTGGGCTGCAGTGTGTGGCAAATGAAGGTATTTTACTTGGAATCATAGGGAGGATTGGCAGGTTTGCATCATTCTCTCCTGAACACAGCACATGCCTGCAAAATGCCACACACCCTTTCCTTTGCCTGTTTCCCTTCTGTGTGGAGGAGGAATGGAGCTGCTGATTAATGTGTGGTGCTTTCATGTGCAGATGTGAACTTTGGGATTTGTGTAGGTTTACCTTTACCTGTAGGTAAGCAAGCCCTGTCATTACAATTGCTCTACTTTTCCTGTTTTCAGTGCCATTGTTTTGGAGCAGCTCCTAGAGCTGTTTATTTCAGACATATGTCCACTTCCCCTCTCTGCTTACTTGGAACTGTACTACTAATCAGTACTATCAAAAGAGATCTGAGTAGATCTTCGATTTACCACCTTCAGCTTCCTAGAATTATTGTTGTGCTTGCTTGTAACTGGAAGGATTTGTTCCTTCCAGACACTTGGTATTGCTTCATGTAAGTGCAAGGTCACTTCTACAGATGGTTTTCATCCAGCTCCACTACTGCTTGGAAAGCATCCTTGAATAGCTGTTTGGTCTTTGGAGTGAGTTTATCCAAGTCTATTGCTGGTGGACATCTGGATCAGAATCATGGCTGGCATTGAGTGGCCCCCTTGACAGTAGTCTTGGCAAAGAAGCCACGGCTTGAACAGACCATTAGATAATTAGAAGCTTCTGCAGTGATTTGCAATCAAAGAGCCTAAAGAAATGGATACAGAGATTCCTCTTGTACTCTTAGAAGTAATAACTCCAAAGGAGTAAAACTGGCTCTGAAAATGTTTCCTTTTCTCTGAGACACTCCTGGGTGCACTGCAAAATTTTGCTGAGTTTCCTGACAAACTGCTTGGTACTCCTGGTGGGGCTTGTGAAGCCAAGAAGCCCAGAGGAGATAGATCTGGATCTTTCTGTGGTTTGTTCACCATCCATCTAATGGTTAAATGTTTCCACTGCACAGTCTTCATTGCTAGACGAGGAAACAGTGTGAATGTAGCTGGACTCCCAGTCTAGACAGGATGGCAGGACTGGCAGCTAGAAGAAGCTGCCTTCTCCAGATTGCTCTTTGTGGCTTTTGGATAATAGGTTAGTCAGTGCCAGCTGCATGATGCGGTTTTTGCAAAGAAACTGCACGATTTTTGGAAAATTTTTGAGCATATCTGGAAGGCACATGTAATCCTACCTTCTAATTTGAGCTTTAGATCCTATAACTCTAAAGTTTAAGCCAAAACTTAAGATCTCATTTCTCTGTTCATCAGACTGAGCACAAAAGAGTGGAGGGTTTTATAGGTCTGAAAATCTGACATTGAAATTGTTCTTCTAAGGAAACAAAGGGGGTGGGAACTGATCACAGCATCTGTATTCAACCTTTTCAATTTTGCCAATTTTTTTAGTGAGCAGCAGCAACCTTTTACATTTTCTCTCTTCTCTATTGCTTTCCTGTGGAAGTGAATGAGTTTCACAGATGTGCCTACACATATACAGCATTTTGAAATTAACACTGTAAAGTGAAGCTGGATTTTCTTGAAATATTTTCTCTTAGTGAAGACCTTCCTAAACCATAAGTGTTTGTGACCTTTGCTTGATGCTCATCTGATAAATTGTGATGAAAAATGAAGTCACTAGTCAGCAACAGCCTTCATCTGAATGGCCCTGACTGAGGCTTTGGGGTGGAGTGTTTTAAACCTTCCTCTTCAAAATCAGAGCGCTTCCTGTGCTGTCTTAGCACCATTTCACAGTCCAGAATCAATCTGAACAAACTAAGCAGTTTATTACTCTTTTGGTAACATGCAGAAATCCTAATCCAGAGGGAAACCTGACAAGTTCAGACTATATTGGGAACCAAAGGCCAGGACACTTGTGTGAATTACGAATTGATAAACAAATAATAAACGTTTAAGAACTGTCTTCCTGCACCAGGGTGGGCAATAGGCATTTGCTAGAGTGCCTCTGGGGAGATTATTGTTCAAGCAGCAGGCAGTGACAGTGTAGGAGATGATAGGGGACTGGAAGAAACATGGCTATTCCTCAGCTTAATAGTACACAGGCTGCCTGAGGACAAGTGTCTTGTCTCAGGTGCTTCCTTTGGGTGAGGAGGGAGGACAGGCTATGGGATTAGAATCCTTGCTAGCATGTGTATACAAAGATGCAATTAAATCTCTCTTGCATCCGAACTGTACCCTAGGAACCTGATTCAACCCTCCGCCAAAGAGGGACAATAACATATTAGTACATTTTCTACCCAGAGACAATAAAATTCATTTTCTGCTTTTATTTTAAAGAGAACTTTCAAGAGTAGGTTTGGGCTACAAATACAAGGCTCTTGTGCCACCTTCTCCTGCTACTCTCAGTCTCTCCTGGCTAGCTATCTTTGAGCTTACTCCTCTCTTGCTGACTTTCTGCTGGATCTTTCTTTTTCTACTGTTTTTATTCCACTCTCCTTGTGCTGCCACTTCAGTGCAGTGCCATGGAGAGAGAGGCTTCTTTTGCTTTTGCCACTTCCTGGCTGGTTGCAACCTTTTAAAGGCAGTTAAAGAGGCATATAAATCATATATTGCAAGGTGTCTTCAGCAGTTATATGTTTTATTAACCCCACAGCCTCTAGCATGCTCTCAAGTTTATATATAGATCACAAATTACATACTCAAGATATGGAGTTAGTCTTGAAATGTTCTATGTACATGGTTGTTTTCTCCCCACTTCTTTTCAGTTCTAGGGGTTCCTTATGTCTGAAAAACATTTATCCAACTCCTCCTGGTTGATGTATACCTGTTTTGGCAGCAGTTTGTGGTGCAGTTTTCCATCTGCATCAATACCCTTTATTTTCTTTGCTGGTAATTTTGACTTAAATAGAAACTGGTAATGGATTTCTCCAAAGGGAAGACTTCATACTCCACTTCACCTCCCAAAATGACTATCACTTTTGTTGTTACAGTTGACCTATGATAGAGACTTTTTTTTTACTTTAGTTGATGGTCTATAACAAGGGATTTAAACAGATTTCAGGTCTGGAGTTCAAACAGGTATTTGAGTCATGGAAATCCAATGAGAAACTCCAACTGTCGTTTAGTTCTTGGAGAAAAGTCACTTTTGGTATAGCTTCCCTTCAACACTCAGAGGACTGCAGTGACAGAGCTTGCCACATTTCAAGGTTCTAGTTTAGCAAAAATATAGAACTACATTGAGGAATGGCGTATCTAAATCAGCCAAGCAGGACAGAGGACTTCATTGCACTTGCCTCAGGTAACAAAAAAAGTCAGTATCAGAGGTGGATTATTGCAACTGCAGGCTTTGCTCAGGCTGTGCGCCTCCAGTATAGAAATGTAGAACCTGTGCAATCTTGTCTGCATGGGGGGGGGGGGCAGCATTAATATGACTAGCAAATGCTTCAGACTTCCCAGCAAACTGCTAGTGGCAACCTGTACCATCTAACCCTATGGAAGCTAACTGCAAGCTGAAAGATTTGATGATCATATTGTTATCTATATTATATTCCACCATGAAAGGGATTAAAATACTATCTTAACACAGTTGATCCTCCAAAATGCTGTCAGGCATTTGAACAACATTATTCTTTTTACATGTTGAATATTTTTCTTATGTGGATCTTGCTTATTTCCCTTCATTCTCAATTCTCTCTGCTGATTGTCACATATCATTTCTAGAGCTAACCCCATCTCTGACTGCAGCTATTCGTTATCAGCCCCTTTGCCTTTACCACTTCCATTTGTAATTTAAACACCCTAATTTAATAGGTTTGTCTCATTATTTTGATTAATCATATTAACTCATATTAATTAAGAGATGGATTTAGGTAATGACAGAGGTTAATGGAGTCAGTTTTCACTTTCCCCTGGTTTTTCAGGGAAGGGGAGACACAGGGGTAGGAGGGGAAAATAAAAAGAGAGACTAGAAAGAGTGAAAAAGAGAAACTGTTGGGGGGGAAATCTCAGTTAGCAATCAGAAATTCCCTGCTAATTGAATGTCTGATTTTATTAATGATGAAATTTATAAAGGTCCTTAAGAAAAGAAAAGAATTTAGCCAGTTCAGCAGTTAAGTGTGAATATTAACTAACTCTGAGATAAAAGTTAAAATATCCATTTTCTTTTCTTTTCTCTAGTTCTTTAAATAAAAAGCTCTCTTTGACATTTCATCCCATTAGAGCTTTAGATTCCTTTGCCATCCATTGCTAAATGGTTCGAGACTGTGCAGAGAATGTAATGTCCTGGATGGTTTAAGAAATGCTGACCTTAGAGGGCAGGGAGTTAATACATGGATCATCATAGTGCTTATTTTCCTTCATGCTTGCTCTCTGATGATGCTTTGGTAAGTGGAAGAAGGATTCCAGCTCTGCCCTGTGCTCTGGCTCTACTCTATCACGCTTGTTTCCCTGAGGCTCAAGAAAAAACGAACTGCAAACAGAGTGTCAAATTCAGACTGAACTTTGTGTTGGAGCTGTGGGCTGCATTTCCATCTCAACAAAGGCACGGTGAATCCTTTGCTTATCGAAGTTCCCCCATAACATGGTCTCACAGTTATTTCTCCTGGGCATGTCCAGCAGCAGACTGCTACTAATTTGTCTCTTTCTCTTTCCTTATTTGTAGCAATGCCATATGGCACAAAATCCCGTTTGAGGAAGGAAACTCTTTATAGCCTTACTGCCCTCATGCAAATGACAGCACAAGGGCAAGTCAGGGGAAAGCTCTTTCATCCTGTGCTCTATGACACTTCTACTGACCTGCTTCAATGAACATTTGAACAGAAAGCCATTTCGGAGCTGAGGCTGGTTGGTAGTGAATTGTGGAGTAACTGCAAGACCCCAGAGTAAGCAGTTAACCTTTCTCCTGACCAGAAAAGAAGATTTTTGTGACAATGGTAACTTGGTATACAAAATAAAGGGAGGTAACCTTACAGGAAGAAAAACTATTATTCAAACCCTAAATGAATAAATATGAGCAAAGATTTTGTATGAAGTCTCACAAATCTAAATCAAAATGAATTAGAACAAGAAAGTTGTTTTGTGAACAAATTTACCAAAAAATATTTAATTGTGAGGGAACTTGACATCTTTGTATATACTCTTCCAGTAAATGTTGCTGCTGAAAGGCAGTGCTTACAGGCGACTTGTGAAAGATAGCCAGTAAGGTTTGTAAGACCATGTTCTAGTTTGAAGTGTAGTGCACCAGCAGCCCAAAGATTATTTGGCATAAATTACAAAGAAAAGAACCAAGAAAATGGTGAACATTTCCTGTGAGGTACTTGGGGAAATAATCTTTAAGTGTGAGCAACTGTAATAATTATATTTATGTTAACTCAGTACAATAGGTGGGCTGTGGAAGGACACGCAGTACCACTTGACTACCCAGATTTTGTGTCTGCAGTAAAGTCACTTGCTCCCAGCTACTTTAAGCTAAAGTTTGCAACACAGACAATCTCATGTGAGTTTTTAATTTCATCCAACTGGAGTCCTGATACCTAACTTGACTGCCACTCAGAAGAAAATTTAATATAAATTCCAGAAGTTGATTACTTTTTGGCGATCTGTGATTAAAATAGCAGAAGTCTGAAGTAGAATTTTTCCATAATCAGTATTTCAGAGTGGATGAATGAAATAAATTTCAGTTCAAAAGGCACTAGAGCAGTTGAAATCTGATAAGACTGACTGACCTTTTTTGTGACTTTGATGAGAACATAAAAAAAAATTTTTGCTTTTGCAATTGTGTTTCATAACAGGTAAAACTATACCACATTTCAGAATTGTTGTCAACTTGAGAATGTTGACAGGCTTTTTCTATGATGTTAGAAAACACTACAAAATTAACATCCTTTTTTGTTGTTGTTTTGTTTTACCTTTGCTTAATACAAGCATAAGTCAACTAGGGAACGGTTTCTGTGCAAAGTGACAGTTGACCTGAACAGTGGAGAGCCTTGGGCTTGAAAGATCCAGTTGGTGTTCCCAGTTTAGTATCTTTTGGCGTGTGTATAGAAGTACAAGCATGTAGGACTTGCATTTGAAAAGTACAAGGCTCAGAAGAGAGAGGATTCTAGGTGTGTAACACTAAGGGACTTCAGAAACACGTGACTAGAAGCGAATAAATGCAGTCTGACATTATGAAATGACCCAACAAAATTTCACTAAATTGCAAATTAGAACAATACAACTGGCAGCATGTTTTTGTTCAGAGAGCTAAGGTCTTGTTGAAGAAGGGGAAGCCTCTCAGGCAGAATTTTTCTCTGTGGAGTCTCCTTGCACGGTTACCAACCCATCACAGCTGCCTTTCTATCTGGGAGTATTCCTGAAACTCCAGTCTGTGAAATCCTACTTTCCCTTGAAGAATTCTCATTTTATTAAAAGCATGCAAAGCCTTTATCTCTACAGAAAAGCTTGAAACAGTAGAATGTTAAAAGCTCAGAAAATGTAAAAGCCTGATAGGAAAGTCCAATACATGTATATGCATATCTATATAACTGTATATATCTCTACATATGTATAAAGGTATATATAAAAGACAACAGTACCTCATGATGTTTTAAGACTGTTTGGGGATTATTTTGGAACCTGACTCAAATTTGAAGTCTTTAATTTTGCAAAACTGTCAATGATCTCAGTGAGGGTTCAGATGGACAGAGGACACCAGATGCAACAGTTTCATTGTGGGATTGGGGGAATTGGACTGCTCCTTTTTGGAGACTTAGTGGATAGTCTCCAAACAGTGGATACTGTTTGAATTAATATGTGTCTAAAGAGCAAATTTAAATAAAAGAGTTTGACTTTATTGTTTATGATTTTTTTTTCATATTCCTTTACTTAACTTTGAGGTACAGATTTTTTTTACTAATGGTAGACATACAACCAGAGCATGCATGCTGCGAGGAACTACTAAATATGCAAAACCAGATTGTAATACTAGCCTCTGACCAAAAATAAAGATTAAAAAAAATAACAGCACAGAAAAATTGTGTAGATAGGATATATTTTTCTCAAAAGAAAAAGCCATGGTAATTTAATTTTGATTTTACTTTTGTTGAATTTACAGCAGACAAAAGTCAATGGAGTGTACTTCACAGTGGAGGGACATGAGGGTAGTTCTGACTACTGTATCTTAAAATATTACATGTAAGCGTATACACACTTCTTTGTGGGTGCACTGTATCTCTTTGTCTATGCATATTTGAGTGTATATATTTCACAGCTGCTGTCTGCATCATTCACTTCCAAAACCAGCATGCATTCATTTTCATAACTTTTTGTTCTATTACAATATTAATGGGACTATCAATAGGAAAGGACAAGAGAAGCATTTTTAATGTTTATCTGACAGTTGCAAATTTCACTTGAGGTTGTTTACTGGGATCTGATTGTTGGCAAAGAGGAGTAGCAAAGGCAGCAAGATGAATGGGATCACAGGAAGAAGAGATGTATTTATGGGTCCTCTTAGCACCATCTAAGAGTAATAAAAAGTCCCATTTTACCCCTCCTTTACCAAGTCTTAAGTTTTAAACAGCAAAAAATGAGGGATTGTTTTAATTAACTTCTATTTAATTCAGGTGGCCTGTTCAAAGTGAAACACATTGCATTTAGATATGTGAAAATTAGATGGAGGTCTCAGTGTATATGTTTATTCTCATCCAGCGTATTCTCCCTAGTGGGAAAAATGCCTGGAAATAAGAGTTTGTGGACTTGTGGATGAACCTGCAATGTGATGTCAAACTGTGTACCAAATTGCTGTCAGAGTTTTTCTTTTTTGACCTTCAGTTCTAGGACTATCCTAAGCAAGGTTATTTATTATGGAGAGAGTTGAACCTTTTCCCAATTTTGCTCTGCAATTTTACAGACCCTAAGCTTTACAGATCAGAGCATTGCACCTCTGAATTTTCTGTGCTGTAAACACCATCTCGGACAAAAAAAATCCAAACAAACCAATCTTGGAACTTTGCATGTATTTTTAGTTCATGCTTGAAAATGTTTAAATATCAGTTTTTCAACTAGAAAAGCAGGAGCCTAACTGTACACCAGCCAATGTTTAAGGACAGAATAAATAATACAAAAATGGTGGAATGATAGCCTAAGAGTATTGTGTTCAGCTCTGATCGTCTCTGTCACAGTTTACTGCAGAAATAGAATAATTTCAGAGCTAGGTAGCAGACTGAGTTTTTTGGAAAAACAGACTGTTTGATCTGAAGGAAGATCTTTGGAGAAAGTCATGGAAGTGTGAGGGGAAGGTTTAATTTTCCATGCGAAATGAAATCCAAAATAACTGGCTATGTAGATTTGAACTGTTAAATGCTTCTGCCTGGGAATTACAGCTCCTGTGTGTCTCTTTCTGTTCTTCTTACTAGACTGGGCTTTTTTGGTGGACTACATCTCCATTGCTGCACCTTGACTGCCCTGCTGAGAAGCTGTGGTGAGGACTTAGACCACCACCACTACAGAGCACCATGGCAAATCTTTTTCTCTTTAAATGAGAAGTATAACGTTTCCACAGGAGGCAGAAACATTCTCCAAAATTGTAATTTTCTCAAAGGTAACTAATTTGGGGAAATGCTTGCAAGAACTTTCAGTTGTCAGTATGTAAAATACTAATTGTTGTAGTACATGAATTTTTATTGTGTTTTGAAATATCAGAATGAGGAAACAATAGACATGGAAAGAGAAAATTACAAAACCCTTGGCAAGAAAACCGGAGACTATACAAAATGGGGTTCTCAGCTGTTATGGATGGCTTCTACCAATTCCTGTCTTTTAGCAAAGCAGTTCTCAGCCAGAGCTAGACTGCTTTGTCCTGCACTGTAACAGTGTGTTAGAAATACACGTTTCACAGGTGGGAAAAACACATGGGAAAAACAGCTTGGATGGGTAATAGTGAATTTGACAATGAACCAGTCAACCAAACAACCTCTTCAAGATGCTTTTGTGAGCTTATCTGATCTGATCTGATCAAAACCATCTTGGACTAGATGGTTTTGATAGGGGCTTTTTTTTCTGGCACACAATCCAGACTCTTCAGTTTCACTCTCTTCCCCTTTCAGTGGGCTGGGTATTCCCTTTTGTCACTGCTGCCAAAGAGGGCTCTGTTCCTGACCCTGTTTTCTGCCTGCAAAATCCAAATTCAAACCGGGACTAAGGCAGTCTGGGCCAATGCTTTATTAAAAAGCTGTCCCAGCTTCTTCCTCCAGGGAGAGGAATTCAGGACTCTTGCTAGGCAAGGGCTGATGTGTGCAGCTGATAGAATGGCAGTGTGAGGGGAAATGGAGGAGGCCCATTTCTCCCTCCTGGCTGCCCCTGAGTCTATTTAGGACCCTGTGGTAAAAACTGCTATTTAGGGGAAGGGATCTCTCACAGTGAACGTGGAAAACTTTTCAGTAGGCTCTGGAAAAAGCTCTGTGGAAGTGCTTTTGAAATTTGCCTTTCTGGAAGAAGATAATAGGCATGGAAAATGGAGAACCGTTACTTCCTAAATTCTGCTACACTAGAACAAGGCAGTGCTCCATGGAGCTGACAAGCGGTTGCTTTAAAGCAGGTAAAGGAAAGAACTTCTTAGGAGAGATGGTATGTGACTCTGCTTAGCTTGCTTTGCTTTGGAGTGTTCTGTGTGACACAAAACTGGTAGTGGCAGGACTAAATGTGAGGCGACCTGAGGAGCTTGTGATCCCTGTGGCATGCACAGGTTTTAAGTGAAAGCAAATACTTCTGCTGGCCATGAGGGAGATGCAGTACTCACTGAGTTCTTTCCCCAGAGTGCTGTTGACTGACTTGTTATTATTTATGTGCTGAAAATCTCCTTAGCTTATCCCAGGTTGGCTGGTGGATGAAACTGGACAGACACCAACAGTTTTTCCTGTGGAAAAGTATCTGCAGCAATGCTATGTGTGCCCCAAGACTAGACCTTATTCTGTAGCTCAGGAGGTTGGTGGCAGACAGGTTTTCTGTCTCTCCTGCTTTTTAAAAAGTCCATTTAGCAATGAACACTGATGTGTAATAGGCTCTGATGAGCATGCTGGCAGCAATGATTCCCCACTGAATGATGTGATCACAGGTGGCACCTACTCATGCTTCATGCTTATCCTGGAAGCTTGTTTCACAGGATCATCCCAAGATGCTGAGACCAACTATGTTGTTATATGCAGGAATGTCTTACAGTGCCTTCATAGGTCTTTCATGCTGAAAGTCACATGCCATCTGCTTGTGTGAAACTGTTCTTTAAGCTGACATGGTTCAATCTCCAGGTCATGTGCTGAAGTCGTAAATATGTTTGCTCTATTTCTTCTCTCTTTCAAAGCTTCTGACTTCCAGTTGTACCCTTCTCTCATCAAAATTATCTGGAAATGGAAATTTGGGGAGTAAGTTTAATATATTTATTATTACCTTTACTCCTGTTCATAAAAGTGTTATATCTAGCTTGAAAGTAGGGGAGTAAAAGGAGGCGAAGGGATTTACCCGGGTCTGGAAATAGAGTCACTGGGCATTGACATCTCAAGTCTGGTGCGTCCCTTTGTGGCCTAAAATATGACTATATTGCTGATAGTGGTATCACTGAATAATAACTTTACTATGCTGGGCAATACTTAAGGAACTCTCATGTGTACCTGTTGGGAAGAGAGCACTGGAGAGAGGTGTGTGCATGATGGGAAACAGGAGATCAATTGTGATTGAGATCTTAAAAGTTGTACAAACAAGTGACTAATTCTCTAGGTTTCACTGGGAGGACCAGAAGAAGGAAATACTCTCAAGTATCAAGTTGCATTTAGCAGTAGAATTTGGTTCTACTGCTCATCCGGTAGAACTGGATGTTGTGGGTGACCAGGAATATAAGTGAGATTAGGTAGTCAAATCCATTGATGGCTAATCCATGTAATGTAAGGCCTTTGGCCTTATGAACTCCTTAAAAGGACTGGGTGCTAGAAGAGTGTACCTGAAGAAGGTGGACTCTTTCCCCCAAAAATCTAGTGCTAGCTGTTGGTGAGACAGGATATTTGGTGTCATGGACCCTTTGGTCTGTCTGTTCATATGAATTTGATAATGCACATTTTGCTATGGTAATCAATGTAAACTCTAATCTTGAGAATGGACAGATAGTAATGTTAAAAGCCATGACAAGATCCTACAGCAACTCTTCTGCTTTATCCACGTAGCGCTCTGTGCAAACATCCAGTTTCCTACATTCTAACAAGTTAACAACTACCAGGGCCCACATGTGGATCCCAGGTCCGGCTCTTGGAATTGCTGCTAGGGGCTTGCTCAGCCTGTGATTATGGAATCCTGTTCTGAACTAATATTCTGCACTGGTCCATGACTGCTGTGTTTGTGAGACTGCAGTGTTTCAGAGTTTAAGACTGAGGTCCTTTTGTGTGGATGCAAGAACTGATATTAACGACGTTGTTCTAGAATTTGATAAATGTGTTAATTATATTCCATGTTCTGTAAGTGCTGTTACTGCAGTACTATTCACTTTCCATCCTGACTGTTGCTGCCAGAGTTGTGAAGTAACCTGACATATATCTATTTTAGAGGTGACAGTGTTTTAAAGGGAGATGAAATGATTCCTATATATGGATTCCAAGGTCTTTTTGGAATTAAACATTGCATGTACCTAGCAGTAGTAGAAAGTAAGCCTTCTTTCAAACTCCATTTGAGCAACAAAGCTGCTGCCTTCTCAGTGTTTTGTATATTTGTGAATTTAAAGCAGTCAGTATTTAGAAAAAGCATGTATCCTGTATCAAAATTGTAAGACCAAAAAAAAATGAAGCAACTGGAGGCAAAGCTTCCCCCAGAGCCCCTTATTTAAGCCTAAATAAGTTTAAATTTCAAATCCGGTGTTCATTGATGGGTTAGGCTGGTAATATTCAGACTTGTTCCTGTGACTTACAGGGACAGGAAGAAATTTTGGAGCATAGTGAAGTTTTTCCAGAAATCACATGCCTTTTCTGCCTGTCTGCTTGGGAAGAATGTAAATGTGAGTGTGTTTCCTGGTGATTGTCCAGGTGATAGCCTCTTCGGCATTCCACCGAACGGCCACCTGTCCGCCTGTAATAAATGATGGCTATAAAGGGAAATGATCACAGCCATGATACAGCCAGAGGCATTTGTTTATATTCTTATAATATGTATCAGATTGAATAGAAATTATCACTTAAAATTGACAAATGGAGAGTGGAGATAGTTGGTGAGTATGAGGAAGCTCAGCCAGAGCTTGGCCAGCTGCAAACTTTCTTTAGTTTTGGCTGTCTGCAGAATGCAGGAGTCGAGCCAGCCAGTGATTAATGGTGAAGCTGGAGGCTTGCTGGTGTTAATGATCCACATATCTTTGTATAGCCGCACAGTCAGTAAAGCCTCTTGTTGCTTCTTAGAAAGGATCCCAATGGGTAGAGGCTGCCATTTTTGGGGTGGAGTGTGTAATTAAGTAAATGGGGGCCAAAGCACAGGAGTATTCTTGGGCGTTTTTCTAGCAGAATAGTACTGACCCGTAGTGTTGCCCCTCACAGTTTAAGTGGTGTACAAGACCGGGATTACTGAACCTAAACAGAGCAAACCTGGCTGGATGCAAAAATGCTATTGTATGTTACTGTAATGTTGTGTGAACAGGGGAAAGAGATATTCCTTGGATCTCTTTCGGATCAAGATTCTGCCTTGTATGACTGCTTTCCTGAATGGCTGCTGTGATTTCTCCCTCTGGTCTCTTCATAGACACAGCACTTCCTCTTCTTGATCAAGAAGCTGAGTCTGTCTAAGTGAGAAGCCTAAGAACAGCTCAGGGGGCTGGAGAGAGAGAGCCAAGTGCATTCAGTCTGCAAACAAGACTAGCTTTTGAATGTGTTAAGCTCTGACTAGCATTTGATCCTTTTTGTCAAGTCTTGTGAGGGATACTGAAATTAAAGAAAACTCTTGGACCAAAGACAAAAATACAGTTTCTTAAGACAAGTGATACCATCTCTGCTGCTTGGCATAAATTTAAAACTAGACTGAACAAATCTATAGGAAACATGCAGCTGGTAGAAGCAGTGAACCATGTGCCCTCTGTGAACTATTTATCAGGAGAGCTTTTTGGATTCTACATGTGAAGACCTGTTCCTGCAAATATCTGTACTGATCTGCAATTTTCTTATTTGCTGTCTGAAGCTATTTGGAGGTGGGTTGTTGAAAGAAATGAAATAGGAGTGCCTAAGCAGCAAAATGCAGGCAAGAGTGCCTCAGTGCAGGTCAGTTCCATCCAATGTGCTTGCCTCCCACTTTGGTTTGAAGGCGTAAAGATAGCATCGTGATCTATAGATATTTTGTAGAAGAAAAAATGATGGATCATGGAACAAACTCCCACACAGAGTTTAATGTCCTCTCACCCACATGTTCCCCTCTGAAAATATTCCATATAGATGCAACCAGAGTGTCTATCTGTGAGCCTGCGGGATACAGAGCTGACTTGAGTGAAAACTCCGTATGAGAGGGCCATGACATAACTACTGCCAGGAATAGACTTGGTTATAAGCTGCCTTGGTGCCATTTTTTTCTGTTTACTGCAGGGCTGCCTTTTGACTGGTAAGGGGAGGCTACCCTCTAATTCTTGGAGTCTTGCCCAAGATCTGTCTTTTCAGCTTGGTAGAAAACATATGTCTCAAATCTCTGAGAGGTCATTATTCCCACTGGATGATAAGTTCAGGGAGTGCTGCCAGTCAACCCTGTGCAAGGACTTTCAACTTGAAAAGGAATTCTCCCTCTCTTAATTTTCTGTCCAAATACTCAATGCTATTAGGGAAAGCATAAGTTGGGCAATTCAAAACAACATTACCAAAAAGTGAAACATTTGAAAGAAGCATCAGTTTCTTAATGTTTTGGCTCTACTGATGGCTGTTACTTTAGGTTTTCCCCACCAGCAGAGGAAGCTATTGGATATAAATGACCTCTCAGTTTTCTTATGCTGCTAACAACTAAAAGGCAAATGGTGCTTTGTTTGGCTTGCGTGGGACAGCAAACTGTTCTGACTGCAGACCCACTGGCTTTGGCTTGCTTCCCTGTCTTAAATTTCATTTCACACCTTTGTTTATGCAACGCGAAGGCTTCTTTCCAGAGATCTGGCTTAGATAGAGCACGCTGCTCTGCTCACTGCTGCCTGGTCTTGCTAGGACAGACAGTTCCTTGTGTGAGTTCATAAATCACATAATGCATGATGTGATCGATACATCTCTTCCATATTGAAATAGTAATAATCAGCTTGCCTGAGCAAGTAGGAGACCAAAGCTGGTACATATACATCTCAAATCCTGTTATGTCTATCAACATGTTCCTTTTAGGGATTTTGTCACTGTAAATTCTCTAGAGCAGTAATTCTGATGTGTTTCTGCTTGTGAAGCATCATCATTCAACAGTAGGACATTATTTTTATCCCTGTGCTTAAAATTATGTGCTTGTTTTAGCTTTAACGTCACAGCTCTGGGCTTGTATTCCTAATTCTGTCACTGACTTCTGTTACCCTGGGAAATTCGCTATTGGTCTTTGTGCTGTACTGGGACAGCAGTGCTTTCTTCTGAAACCATTCCAAAGTCTCCAGGCAAGAACTATCTAGGCACTGCATTGTGAATAAACTGCTAGGCTGAATGATAAAGGAGAAACTCAAAAATCCCTTTGCTGGTTTCTTAGTACCTCTTTTTTAAAGAAAAAACTAAACTATCCTTCTTTTAAAGCTTACAGAAGCAGAACTTTGACAGTTGTTTTAAACCTGAAAGTCCTTACTATATGAAAAAAACCCATTTATTTCCTTAGTTTTACCACACTTTTTTTGTGTGTTACAGTGACCAATTCTTGTCCTCTCTTAATCCAGAGGAGCAGTGAATGATGTTTTGAGTGGGAATCAGGCAGTCTGAATTTATCCACTCAAGTCTGGTACTGCGAAGAGGAGGTGATGAATAAAGTACTTACAACTTTGCTTAGATAAATGCCACTTTGTCATGGTATCATAAATAAAGCCTGTGCAGTTGTAACAATTAAATTAGGTACTGGAGCAATTAGGTATTATCTTCTAAATATATTTGTTGGCAGGTGCTGTCACATACCTATAATTGTGATCTGTGATAGAGTGAGAGAGACATCTTTAAAAAAATGCCTAAACCAACAAAAACACGTAGCAAAAAATGCAACCCCTCCTGTTCTTTGGTGGTTCACTTGCTGATGTCTGATGGCACATTACTGATCTGAAGGGCAGGGCTGTTGCATTCATCTGACTGGTATTTAATCTGCTGCAGCTTCAGTATAGCCGTGCTCACCTGCTTTAAAGTTTATTATCTTGCATGTTCTTACTTTGTGCTCTTCTTGGAACTGAATCTAAAAATGCCTAACATCATGTTCATTTGGGGACACTGATTTCCATTCAACCTGGGTATTTTCATAGCTGTAAAGGCGTTCCTTCAGCACAAACTACTCTGTGTTGGGTGTGAATTTTCTTTTTCCAAGCAAGACTTCTGTAGGTAGAATCCTGGCCTTTACTTCAGGAAGTCTGAAAAGTTCTTCCTGTTTCATCAGCTTTTTTCATACATCTGTGCTGTGGAGAATGAAAGGAACTGAACAAGTTCAAGTTAGTGTGCAGAGGATACAGTCAGTGAAGCTAAAAATAAGTGTGAGCTGATAAAAGCTGTTGCAGTGCTAGTGAGAGCCAAGGGGCTAACCATGGTTCTTCACCATGCTTCCTAGAGGAGTGTATTGTAAGTGCTTTTGGTAGTGAAACTTTCCGTTTTTGTCCTCTCTATCCTCACTATCCTCAAAAAAATTGATGGGAACTATGGCAGTATGAAGCAGCTATAAAAGTTTGACCAAGAATTTATATAGCTTGGTTTCCTGTTTGATAATGGAACTATTACATACTTCTGGGAAGAACAGCAAAGTTTGGTAATCCAGCAGTTTAGGGGCTTCCTCAGCCAAATGTTTCATATTAACTACTATGATAAAAGGTCCTTACAAAGATCTTTGTGAGCCTAGGCTGAATTACATTTGGCAAAGCAAAAGGAGGGCAGTATGAATTAAATCTTCTCTTGAGCCCTGAAATGTACACAAGTGTGTAATCAAAATACCTTCAGCCAGCTCAAGTAGTTTATAGGGCAGCAGTGCCCTGGCTATTTTGATGAATTCAGATTAAAAGTGCAAAGCTCAACTTTAAAATAGGTGGGAAGGAGTCCAGTGAAGCCCTGTGACCTGGAAGAAGGGAGGACTAGAAATTATCATCTGTATGGGGAATTGTTTCAGATCAGAAGAGTTTTTGTTTTTTGGTATAGGATTCGAATCACAGGAGGAACTTGTTCTCACTCCATAAATGAGGGATTACTTGTCTTGTTATGGAGAGCAAATGTAGCCTTGTTAATGATTGCAAAGAGCCCTGCCATCATCTTAATCAAAGTTTGTTTTCAATTCTACCAAGGACCCTCCAAATTTTGCAGCTTTCTCAGAGCCCTCCAACTTTTACAGCTTTCTACAGGCTCTCATAGTTCCCATATGAAACAGAACTGATTGTAGCTACCTGCCTTCCTTGCTCAGTACAGGACAATGAGTCTTGGAGTATGAACATTTATGTATGAGTGACTGGGCTGAAGATATATAGTGGAGAAGGGATAATGCCTTAGATGCCGTACAGGAGCCTGCAGACTGTTCTTGGTTGTGTACGTTATAAACCCAAAGAGGAACAGGCTATTCAGAACCTAACCAGCTCCCAACAGGCGCAACCACAGATTCCTAGCAACCTGATGCTATTTAGAGAGAACACTGGCAACTATTTTGAAGAAAAAAATAAATCAGAAAGGCATTACTTGTTAGACAAAGTGTTAAAAGTCCGAAGTTAGTGAATGGGACTTCCTCTTTCTTAGAGGTTTACTCTTTGTTCTCTCTCCCCTACCTTCTAAGGAGAATTGGCAATTTTTTTGTTGGATTTTGCATGTGTGCTATTGTCCTATTCTTGCTTTTCTCCCACTTACTAGTTTCCCTTCTGTGTGTCTGGGCCTTCCAGACAGATGTATACATGTAGCATGAATGTGAAGGTGTGCAGCTCTGGCACAAGCCCATCCCCTGTTCCCTCTTTACCCCTATACTATGTACCAAATACATTAAGAATCAATCAAAAGGACTGCTACAAAAATAGCACTGGTATAATCTCTGTTCTTCCTCTTCCCATAGGGCTCACAGTGCAGCATTTATGCATTGCTGTTAACAGGATGGTGATCCTACCTTCCTCTATGGTGCTTGGAAAGATGGTCTCTCTAAGTGATGTTAGACTCTTATCTCACCCTTGAGGTTTGTTTTTTCTTTCTTCTTCCACTATCTCAGCTGGGTACTTATTCTTAAATTTTAGTCTAGAAGGTGACCTCTCTGTTTTGCTCTGCTGTGGTGGTTAGGGCACAAGGGGACCCTGGAGCACTTATGTTTTCTTTCCTTTCTTTCTCCAGAGATCCTGCATGCAGGTGACTCTTCTTCCCATGCAGAACTGATGGCAGTTTCCTGTGGAGTACATCAGTGTTGCCCCTGCCTTGGACTGCTGGATAGGAATTAGAGGTGTAACATCTCTGGTCATCCTTCTGTAGCAGTTTTTCCCCATGTGAGTGGTGTGTCCCATGTCAGTGTATCTCAACATATCCTTGATGTATAATTATACTCTGGAGCTGACTTTTAACAGTGATAATTACCTTTCCTGTAATTTTCCACTAAGGAACTGCCACATGCTTTGCATGGGTTAATGAATTAAGTACTCCCTGTGACATCGGTCTCTCTGATTATGCTTGTTCCAGGAGGATGAAGAAAACTAAGCATTATGATGGGAAATGACAACAACTAGTTGAAGCTACACAGAGACCAGCCAGATCTGTCCATTCAGGAGAAGTGCACATTCACTCTGAGCTGGATAGCTTTTGTGTCCTGACCTGTCCTGTGTCCTGACTACTTATGACACCAGGTAATGCTTCCTCTTCTCCTTGTCTTTTTCACTTTGGCTCTTCTTTCTGCCCACCTGAACCTATTCCAAGAGGAAAGAGCTAATAACACAGTAACTTGGGGTAGGAATCTTTCCACTGCACCCTCTCCCCACCCCCGTTCCTGTCCATACAAGATTGATAATGAAACCGATACCTTTCACCGGCGTAATTTTCATATTTAATGAGCGTGACTCAGAAACTATTACATTAATTAGTCAAATCCCACAAACCGTTAATGGTGCACGCGGTAATTAATATTGTATTCAATTAAAAGCTGACCTGTTTCAGGTGCCTTCCCCTGGTTTTGGGGGCTCTTTGCAGACAGCGTATGTTCCAGTGCCTGAGGCCAAGCCTTTTATTTTGTTCCAGTGGTGGGTAAGGGAGGTATTCTTTTTTCCTGTTTTGCTTTTATGTGTTTTTTTCTCAGTGAACATATGCTGGTTTCTCCCCCCGCCTCCATCTCCAAATGTGGCTGCTCTCACTATACAGACAACCTGCTTGCTGTGATTTATGGGTTAGCACAACGCGGGGCTCACAGACTGGAAAATTTCCAGTTTACACAAGAATTCCCTGAAAAATGAGCTTGGTTAATTTATTTCTTTCATTAACGAATTCGAACTGTGAGATAATCTTTCTGAAACCTACTACCCTCGCCTTCACAAACCCTCAAAATCTCAAAGGGCTCCTGTTCTGCTTCCACAGGGCTCAAATTCACATCTTAACAAGCTGTGGACAAAAATGTGTGATCAAAAGTTACTTTTTGAAACTCCTTTAAAGAGGTGGGGTTCTTTTCCCACTTGAAGGTGAGGGGTGGAGCTCCTAGGTCCTAATGTTGATGTTTTGGTCCTGCTCGTCTGAGTTAGCTTACTGCTGTATCCTGCTCAAGCCTGTGGGTTTGCTGCTATTGGTTCTGTGGGAGCAGAGTACCATCTTTCAGCAAAGCTTCTGTATCACAACAGCCCCCCTGGCCCCTGCAGCTGTGGTTCACTGATTGCCTAAGATCCACAGAGCATATCCAGTAGTTTCCTGTGCTGTTTCCTCCTGTTCAGTAGGAGGTGAGGAGTTGCACTTAGGTCTAGTCCTGATGCTCCTGTCTACTGGTGTAATTTGAGGATCACTGGGTACAGTGACCTTGCAGATGGGAGTTGTTGCTTGAAATCAGTTTAAGCCATTCCACCAGAATTATTAACAACAACTTTTTGTGTATTTTTTTTTCTTTTTCTTCTTCTTTTTCCCTGTTGCCCTGGTCACAGTTATGGTCTTTTTCCAAGTGCTCTGCAATGCCTCTATTCCATGCTGGGTGGCTTGGAATATGTTAGCTAATCCCTTCAGCAGATTCAGAGACGTTGTTTGGATTCTGATTTTCCTATGTTCTGCCATGCAAGGGGGCAGTACTGAATACAGCCCTAAACCTTCTTACTAAAATTGAATAAAGTGGAGTTATTGTCACCCATCTGTCCCACTAAAGTTGTGTCTGTAGATAAATATTAAAATGGCATTTTTAATAAAAATCACCCTGCTTGCTTCTGAACAATTTGGTATTTAACTGTTCTAACCAAAGGCTTTTCCAGTGAATCACTGCTCTCTAACCAGTTCTTTTGGTTTCTGCTGCCATATTGCATTATTTTCCCTGACAGATAAATATTCTATATCCATACTAAGTTTTGAAGAATAGCAGGGAAAAATATGCCTTTGTATGGAAAAAATGCTATTGTTACAAAGACTTAGAATGAGAAAGACATGAAATATCACTGTGATTTCTTCCTAAATAAGTTTAGTCATCTTTTAAGAAAATAAGAAATGCTTTGAAACAAAACAATAGGTGCTTTGTAAACGTCTATTATTATCATTCTTTAAACCAATAGAATTTACTGAGAAGGAGTTTCACTGATTGTCTTCACTTAACGACTTTCACAGCAAATCTAGTAACAGAATCCACATACTGATGCCTCTTCATTAGTACAGCTAAAATGTTCCTGTTTATGTAGTATTTGGCACACTTAAAATGTCTTTTGGCCTTTATTTTTTTAAGTTTATGAACCTCTAAAATGCTTTTCCACAGATTTGTGGGCTCCTGTGTACAAAGCCTCCTGACAATAGAATTGCTTCTTGCAGATGTCTTTAGTGATTCTCTTGGAAGTATTTTGAAGAATCCTGGTGGTCTGCAGACTGTAAGATGAAAATGGTTAGTGTGGATGATGCAGCCATGCAGTGTTTGACTGTATTGTTGTGTAGGGCAGGGAGAGTGTTGCTTTTTTTCACAGAATCATAGAATTGTTTTGCTTTGGAAGAGACCATTAAGATCATCATGTCCAACCATTAACCTGCAAAGTTACCACTAAATCAAGCCTTACATCTACATGTCTTTTAAATACCTTCAGGGATAGTGACTCAACCACTTCCCTGGTTGCTGGAACAGGCAGCCTGTTCCAATGTTTGACAACCCTTTCAGTGAAGAAATTTTTCCTAATATCCAAAATAAACCTCCCCTGGTGCAGCTTGAGGCCATTTCCTCTTGTCCTAGAGCTTTTGTTTATTGCCAGGAATTATTACATACTGTATTAAATATCTCAAAAGTACCAAATGAGTAAAGTACCACTAATCCTTTTAACCTGCATATGCTTCCTTTGAAAGGGGATGACTATGAAAATGAATGGCTGACTGAAAATGCTGATATAAATATTTGTGTACTCTGAGTCATTTGTTGGCTCATGTCAGATACAAGCACAAGTTCTCTAAGAAGCTGCAGACATTTATACAGCAGGGAAAGGAATACCATGCTTCTTAATTCCTGAATACCCCTTAAATGTGATATGGGTATTTCTTGAACAGCTGGATGGGTTGCTAGCTGACAAGTTGTGTGCTCTGTTCCTTCAAGAACAGTTTGGAGTTTGCTGGCAAAACAAGAAAGACCTTCCTACATGGTTATGTTCTGTAATATGATGACCATCTTGTTCATATAATCTGCAATACTTTGTCTTGAACAGAGAGACAGATCTTTGATTGGAAGGTTACCTTACCTTGCTTCCTTGCATTGCTATGCTGGGCTGTGTGGTTAGAGGAAACCAAGTGAAATTTCTGTTATTTTCAGAAGCTGGAGTTTTCCCCTGAGGCACTGGTGATGTTCACTAAGGAAAGTCAGGGCAGAGCAACGTTGAGCGTGTGTTGAAGCTGAGCTCCTTCCTCTAGAGACTGAAGTTAATGGGGTGGCATGTGGAATCCTCCCGGTGCATACCTACATGGTCACTGAATATCTGGCAGTTCTTTTTCTCCCATCATTAGGAAGTTTATTGTGCCTAAATGAAGGAAAGTCTGATTTTTTAGTTTTTTAAAGTCTTTTTATCTTTGTCCATATTTCTTAATAGGAAAAACAAAATAATTACTGTGCTGAAGTATCTCAGTCTAAGTGTAAGCTCTAAAATTGGTGGGCAAAAAAAGCCTTTTGTCACGTAATGCTAAAGTGTGGAAGATAAGGCAGCTAAACTGAGAGGAAAAACCATGGCATAAGTATTGCTTGATGAATGTGGGATGAATGAAGAGAGAAAGTCCTTTGATATGGGCTTCTTACTCTTCTCATTTAGAAGGAAATTAAAATTTAAGTAGGAAAATGTTTCTTCTGCCTCTCATTCCTAGGACAGTCTCACTCCTTTAACATAATTTGCAAATGAGAACAAATTCAAGTAAAACTGATGGACCATCTCTAGGTAGAATCAGAGAAGTTGTGATAGGAGCTCCTCTCCTGCCTAAGATGGAGACACTTCTAGATCAAATGACATTTGGACAGTCTGCATTTTTTTCGGTACTTTGTAGAAAGACCTTCATTCAGTTTGCAAAAGTATTGCCATAAAGAGCTTTGAATGTTACTTCTTGAGTAACTAATTTGGAGCCTAGATGAAAATAAGTAATCTGGATGCATCTACATTTTATATTTTGGAATCTTTATCCATTAGTCTATCACAAGTGATTGGTGTCATTTGTGTCATTGGTGTCATATTTATAAAAACAGGAAAGAACAAAGAACCTTACCCTAGGACATCATACTGTACCAAAGGAATAGTATATCTGTTTATAAAATCTGCTATATCTGTTTATAAATATCATGCTATTTTTTAGCAGCTCTTTCAAAGATACTTCCCAGAGTATCCTACTAGCTAGGACCCATGTATAGTTCCTAGCCTTCGGCACTCATCCTTTGGAAAGGCAACTGGATTTTAAAAATTATTCAGATCCGAGTTTTTCCCTTTTGCCCTTCTCTTTAAATCTATTTTCCTTGACATTTTTCTCTTCATGCTAATTTTCTCTTGGTAGTGGCTGTTCCTGCTCCCACATTCATTGAGGTCTAGCTGGCCTGGGGCTGTTAATTTTTGCCCTTTTCAGTCAACAAGTTCTTCAGAGACCTCTGTTTCCTCACTGGGTCTCTCTGTAGGGAAAAGAACATTTTTATCTGCCACTGTAATATCATACTGACCCCATTGTAGTTGAGCTTCTGAGGGGGTTTCATTGGCATATTGGCACATGCAATTCCATAAACCTGCCTATAATATGTCCATATTGACAGACATGACTGCCAAAATCTGGTCATGCATAACCATGAGGACACTCTGAAACCACAATGTTTCTGTTACTAGTCAGATATTTCGGTAGAGCAAATCTGAAGTTAAAGAACTTAATACTCATAATCCTTGCCTTATCTTTTCTGTTCCAGCTTCAGCCATTTGTTCCCTGTCTTCTTATAAAGCATAGTTCATTTTATCAGAGGTTTCTTCATAATTTCTGTGGCTCACAGACCTTTGCCTGACATCTGCTAAATCTTCTAGCCCAGAGACTTCTCATTCACTTTTTTTTCTCCCAGAGTCTGTATGAGTAACTCCTTGGCTGATGCCCAAATTTGTAGCTACCTGGAAGCCTCCTGGTTTGAGAATACCTGCTTTCTTACATATTTATGTATCTTATTTCATAACTAATGGGGACAAGGGCTTTTACCAAGACTCTTGCAGGCCAAGAAGATGCCTGAATGTGCCCTACCTAGGAACATTCATGCACGCTGTCATTATATGCTTTACATGTTAGGAAGGTTACCCTTCTGTTCCAGTTGATGCTCCTCTCCCTTCGTCATCTCTGTTGCTACACTTCCATGATGCCCTAGAGCAGCTGCTCTTGTTTCGTTATGCACCCCTCTGGGACGTTGCCTGTACATTCTGCTTGGAACGGAAGTTACCAAACTCTTGTCCCTGTTTGGGACTGAGCCAGGGTTGTCTAGAAAAGACAGGTAGCTGTGGTCCAAAACATGTGGTTCTCTTAGTTCAAAGAAAAATGACTGGGGAAGTGGTATATTTTGATTTTTTTTTTTCTTGTTTACAAAGAAGTTACATAAAACCTTATTTCTTGACTATAGCAAGGGCAAACAAAAGGTAGGGGGTTTGTCCTGATAGGATTGGCTAAATCCCACCCTAGGTCAAAGGAGTCTGTCACCTTCCTCCTGGGGCCTTCTCCCTTTACTTTCATGATTACCTTCAGCTGCTGCTACATACTTCTCTACAATACAAGTTGTTACTACTGTATTTCATTTCTCTCAGAGATCTAAGCAAGAAGTAACTCAAATTCAAAAGGTTTTCCTTCATAGCCCATCATCTTGGATGGAACATCTAGAGGTGGTAAATATAGTGTCATCCAGGTCTAGGCTTGGAAACTGGCATTTGCCACCATCCTTGAGTACAACATAATATGTTGTGATCTTAAAATTTCTAAGAATAGTTTTGATACTTTAAAAATGTGAATTTCCTCATTACCCCTATTTAGTCAATGGTGGTTGGATTAAACAGCTCAAGATTTGTCTTGCTGGACATGGATACCTTTCAGGAAGCAGGAGAAACCTGCACTTCTCTGTTCACAATGCCAGAAGCTGCTTGTGATGAGGGTAGTACTCATGCATAAGGAAGGCAGTTGTGAACTCTGCACATCTGTGTCTCTGTGTATATATGTGTATGTGTGTCTCCATTTCCAGGGCAGGAGAGAATCCAACAATATTTCACCCAAATGAGAAATGTTATTCTGCAGATTAAAGCCACGCAATGCCTGGTATTGTCTTTATTTATGCCTTTCTATTTCCTTCTTTGCTGACATGGGTGCACATGCCGGGAAGCACTGAAGGACATAATTGGCGTTGTGAAAAATTATTAGGAAGCCAGGACGTTCCCTTGCAGTGATCCCCCCCTTCTCTTTCCCATCTGTCACCATCTAATGTGACAAAGTTTTTATCGGGCATTGAGGCAGAGGAGATTAAAAGTAAATACTGCAATCAGGAAGCAGCTGGGGGGAAAATGTAACACATTTCACACTAAGCTGAACAGCTCATCAACTTAGCCTTGTATATCTACGGCGGATGAGAGGGAGGGAGGGAGGGATGCAGGGGGATGATGTGGTTCAACATGCTCCTCCACACTGGGAGTCTGAAGACGATCGTGTGTGTTTTCCTATACAAATAGGATTCATGCTTTCTAGCCCTTCCTTGCTTTGGGAAGGAAAAAGCCCCAGGAGCACAGTAGTTTTCCACTGGCTTTTGTAACAAGCTCCTGTAAAATGCTGTTTTCCCACACCCCAATTAATATATTTTTGGACACCCTTCCTGTTCTAGTGATGATCCTGGGTCCTAACTATTCAGTTAGGAGGACTTTACCAGATGTGTAGCTCTGGATTTTGTGGGCTCCTGTTGCACCATATCTAGGGACCTGCAAGATGGAGTTTGTTGGCTAAATGAGAGGCAGTGCCTCAGGTAGATGCAATAATGTTTTAAGCTCATAAAGCTGGACATTGAGATCTTTGATACATACTGTGCTGGGTGTTGTTACATTCTGTTTAAACTGATCTGCCTGCAAAGGTCAAGAAACTTGAGAATTTTGTGCCACATTGCTTTATTCTTATTTGTATGTATAAAAACTACAGTGTTTGAGCACTACCAGTCACATTCTTGCAAATCTTTTAAAAGTCTTTGTTTTAATTTCCAAAGCTGCTGCCTGTGTCTTATTCCTTTCTTACAGTGCTGCTATGATGTGAGCTCAATGCTGGTGAATAAGAGAGCTGTCAGAATCTTCTTTTTATCCTTGGGACAAATAAAGCTTTAGAAAGTGATGCAGGCTTCCCTGCATTGTCCCTGGGAATGCGTGAGACAGAGCGGTGAGATCCTCCTAGATAGGAGAATCTCAGTTTCCAGAATTTGTTTGGTCCTTGGCTTTGCAGCTGAGTACCAGTAAAATTCCAATCTATGTCATTTATGCTGGTATTTCTTGTGAGGTGGAAAGCTAATTTTCCAGGAAATGGACTCTGACCCTGTTGCTTTAATTAATTTGATGTGATTTCCTTAATTCACAATTAATTTCTGGCTTTCTTGTCACCTGTTCTTCATTGTTGATGAGATGTCCTGTCATTCTTAGCAAGTTTTCTAAGGAAAAAAATCCAATCATAAAATATTTCCAGCTAGTTGCTGAAAAGTTAGTTTGAACGGTATCTCCTCACATGCAGTGAGCTCCTTTTCCCATGGTAATCTTGCAGGGTTTCTGAAAGTGACAAGTTTGTTTCTCTTCTAGTCTGATAAACAATAGCCTTTGTTCCAAGGTAAGCCATTATCACATTTTTGGGGTTTTTTTTGGTGGCCTTCAGTTTCCTAGCACTCCTGTTGCAGCTGTGGTAGACAGCCACCTAGGTTGGCATCATGTTGCCAGTTGATGCCCTGCTCTGATGGTGTCAAGACTGGGGCCATCCAGCTAGAAGGACTTGATAAGTTTGTGGAACACAGGACTAGGAGAAACTGCATCCCAACCTCAGACAGTAACTATGAGATGATTCTTCTCTAAAGAAGCTTCTTCTCTAAAGCTTCCAAATAGCAGATTGTAAGAATTTCTTGCTATTCTGTCAGCATGCCCGTTCCTCCTTTGATCTCATGAATTAGTCATTCTTTGTTGGTTATAAAATCCAGCAAATAAGGACAGTTATGGAAATATATATTTTCTAAATATTTGGTAACAACAGTGGAAACTGTAATGTCTTCCAGTGTGAACTTAAAAAGAATATCCTGCCACTGGACTGCCAGCAATGTGTATTTCGTTTGTGCAACAGTATCTATATTGGCTAAAGAACTCTGATACATAAGGATTTAAAATAAGGCAAAGGGTCATTATTATACTTTTTCCAGTATCCCTGCATTATGAAAAATATGTGAGGTATTGAGATTATTTTTTTTTCAGCAGCTCATATTAGCTCAATACTGCTTGCTAGTGTTTGGCGGCTAAATTCTGATAACGCTATCTGCAACAAGCAAGTACCTGCCCTCATTATGGAACTGCTCATTTGCTCTCCTGTTGATGCAGTTACGTGACTTATCTTAGGTCTGTGGGTCTTGATCTGATCTTCTGTGTCACTGCTTCTCCAAACATCTAAAGGACACTGTCATCTTACAAACCAGAACTGGTAGTCTTGCTCTTATTGTCACTCCCCTCCTATTGACATCAAAGCTAGAAGGAGAAAAAGAAGCCACACCGGCATGAAGAACACAAGACACAAGAGGAGTGTGTTGGGAAAGATCAGGCTGGACCTTTAAAACCTCCAAGGATGGAGATTCCACAGTGTCTCTGGCTAAGATGTTAATCTGCTTATTTATGGTGAAAATCTTTTCTGTTTATATTCAGTCAAAATCGCCCTTCTTGCAATTAATTCCACAGTCGTTCATTCTCCTGCCATGTACCTCCATGGCAGTATCTTAATAACCTCCTTTTAGGTGTTGGAAGCTTATTTAGGGTTCCCCTCTTGCTAAGCAGACCATTTGTATCAAAATGTTCTTATTTTCTCACTTTGTGGGCACAAAGGCAAAGTAGCAAATGTAAAGTTGAAAATGAAATGGAAGAATTTGAATTGAAGTAAAAATGGGCTGAAATTTAGCTACACAAAACTTGTGGAACCTAGGCTGATAAAACAGGTCTTCATCACACCACATGGTGGCCCCCTAAAATGAAAGAGTATGATGTTGGCTTTAGGTTTTATCCATCATCTTGTGGTTCTTCAACACCATAAGCTCCCATGCAGATATTTTGAAGAGAAATTTCTTAGGGTTTGTGACATATCTAGGTAATAGAGGGGAAATGTCCAAGAAAAAAATGGTATTCCACTTAAATTTATGGTAAATGCAACTGCATATTAAGTATGACTGAGATCCACACTTAAAATATAGATGACAAATGGAAATACAGAAATGCTACTATCTTGCCTGAAATGGAAGAGCAGTCTTCAGAGTGCTAAGTGGGGTCTCATGCCTTAGGTGAGCAGCAGGGTCAGGTGCCCTGTATCTGACTGCCCTGAACATCTACTGTTGGGCAATGCCTTTTCTGCATTCTCTCTGTCTATACTACAGGAAATTTCTAAGGCTTCCGTGTGCTTCAGCGTCTCATTTGCCATGACATTCACTGTAACCACCTTCCACTAAGATTAAATGAGCAGGATATTTGCAACTGGGGAAGATAGGAGGACATCTCTGTCTACGGTCTCCTTAAAATCTCACTCACTTGTTGTCCAAAAGATTTTACTGGTATTGATCAAGCTGCTAGAGCTGACGAAAACAGAGGAGGGACATGCACAACTGAGCGACCGACTGCAGCTATATTGCCCTGAACATATGCAACTGCTGGATAAATCCTCCTCTGTTTCCTGTGTGATCCCCACTCCTGCCCCAGGAATGCATGTGGCTTTTCAGGCTGATGCTGTCAATCCTTCTGCTAGATTTATTTTTCAAAGTAATCATGTCTTCAAGAAGGGGTTTTTTTCTTGTCTTAGCCTTTTTTATCTTCCTTTCTTTGATCTGACATTAATAAAGAATTTGGCAAACAGTCCTTAATGCAATGGAATTATAGAATCATAGAATCATTTGAGTTGGAAAGGACCTTAAAGATCGATTTCCAACCCCCTGCCATGGGCAGGGACACCTCC
>BJBW01001310.1:135269-250463 GCA_004320125.1 Scolopax mira
TTCCCTGGGCAACCTGTTCCAGAGTCTCACCACCCTCACTGTAAAGAATTTCTTTATTATAAGGGAGGGAAGATTTTGTTCTCTTTTTTTTTTTTTTTTTATTTAACAGTACTTATTGGTGTAGTATGTCAGCATGGTAATTCCGATGGGCCAAGAAAGAAAAGACAATGGAAAACACCTGAAAGTCATATGTAATTTTAGCCCTAGCTTAATACCTTTAGCCTTAAAATATCTATAAACTATTTCTTTTTGGTTTCCCAGAGAACACATTTGGATTAAAATCCCTTAGGAGGTGTGTCTTTCACGACTGTCAGATTGGAACCAGCGTTGGTACTGCAGCCATGTCAGAAGTGACACAGCGGGGAAAAAACGGTCTCTGTGAGCATGTTCGGCTGGCATTCCCCATGGCATACTGGTAAGAGCCACCATTGGCATCTTGTTTTCATAAGTGTCATATTTATTTGAAAATTTCTGCATTTGTTTTTATGCAACTCACTTAACTCTGTGCCAAAGTCATGGAGGTAGAGATGCTCTTGCTCCTTTAAAACTTTTAGACTCAGTGGAGAATGTGGAAAAAGTACTCAAGGTGATTACCTTTTGTCTCAGTCACAAGTTCCCTACATCTCTCTTTATCCTTCAGGCTTGGAAGGTCTGAAGGACAGATTCCAGATTTGGGACTCCCTTTTGCTAGTCGTCAAGGTGGGAAACAACAGCAGTTGCTGAAGCCAGTCACTTACCTTAACTCCTCCCCCACCCCAAGTTAAACAGAGAAGGCAGTTGGGTAATTCGCTTCAAAATATTAGTGCAGAACATCATGCCATGGCTAAATATAGGCTATATGCCATAGCCTATATTGTTGACTCCTGACATTCAAATGCTACTAGCCTTCTGTTTAACGGTGTTTTTTTTAAACAGAAGGAACTGATTGTCTTTAGTAGCTACTGCCTTAGCTTGCAGTCATGTGAACAGGCAGACTCAGCTCTTGGTGGTGCCCTCTCCAAGGAATGCTTTCTGCAGGAAACCCTGTTAGTAGTGCAGAAAGTAGCACTTACCCAGGGTTAGGCAGATGCTTTGCTGTTGAAGATTCTGTCTTTTGGATAAGAAATAAAACTGAGGTTCTGAACACTTGCAGATTTTTATAAGTGTTCCCTGACTCTCTCCTATGTGTAATATAAAGAGTGCTTGTGCTTTGTTTGGCCAATACCAAGTACTGTGATGAAGTGCAAGTAACTCAATGGGATTTATACGAGCTTATGAAGCGGAGAATAAACCCCATAGTTTGCACAGTAAATCAATTTGTAAAGCGCTTTGGGATCTTTCTGGATGAAAGGCGCTATATAAATGTAAGCCATGACCATTCATCATTATTGAATATGAAATAGAGATATACACTCTATCAAGCTAGCAGCAATAGGCTTGGGCTCATGATTGCTCACAGGACCCAATCAATCATCAGATCACGACATAATGCAGCTAGAATAAAAAAACAAAAACCCACAGCAAATCATTCCAAGCAATGCAATTAATGGGCATCCAGTATAAATAGTGATCTCACTCAGGGAGACTGGGCTTTTCCTGAGCAGTAGAGTTGATGCCAGAGCCATACAGCCAAAGAGAGAATTACTGATCTAGTGTTAGCAGGGAAAGGAAAGATTCCTCACCATCAGAACGCCATATAGATTCACTACAGCTAGACTAAAAAGGCATTGCATCTATGCTTTTCAGAATTGGCTTTTCTTTTCCCGTTTGGGAGATGGAACAGAAAATGTTTTTGTATAGAAAATGTTTGTCTTTGTTCTACGCTGGGTCACAGAGATGCTGTTTATTTTTTGCACAATGTAGCCCAGGCACCTAATCTTGTTATCTTGGTCATCATCTGTAGCATATATGGCTCTTGCAGTGCAATATGCACAAAACCACAGCCTTCATAGGATGCAAGGATTTGGACCAGACTGTGCCTTGCATGCCAGGGTATATAACCTGTTTCTGCTGCTCATCCTTGGAGACACTGATTGCCATAATATGCTTAATTTTAAACCAATTAAGTCGAAGTTTAGTCTGCTCCAGTACTCTGCTTCAAGAGCCAAGCAAAAAGGCCTTTCTTACAAGAGCTCCTTCTGCTTATATATTTGCCTTATGAGGGAAGGCACTACTATGAGCTTCCCCTCCTCCCCCCTTCAGTTGTACTGATGTGCCTGTCTCTCAAGCTGCTGGGATGCTATGGGATATAATATTCTGCTCTCATCTTCTGTTTGTTCACTATTACCAAAAAGAGATTGAAATTTAATAAAATATAAGGAAGGGGGGTGAAAATTGGAATAAGAAAGTGGGGGGAGGAGATCAACAATCCCATTACATAAAACCTGCCTTACCACAGCTCAGTTTAGAAAGTATGGGAAGCTCCTCTCAGCTCTTCTACTGCCATGATCACCAAGCAGTAGCCTGCAGACCATATACGGTCTCTCATGCTCTATATTGTCACATGCAGCTATCTTCATCTCCAGTAAAGAGGTGTAGCCTGACACATTCTGGAATCAATAGGTGGAGCAGATCCATGGTGTCTCTCTCATGTACCCCTTCTATGCCAGAGGTCCTGCTATTGCAATTCAGTATGCCATCAGAAGTATGACTGCAGGATTGGGAGATGGAGGGTCCTTAACAATAAGCTTGTAGTTCTGGTAAAGCCTCTGCACAAGACCTTCTAGCAGTCCTCAACATAGCTGTTTTCACTCACGCTTTCCAGTAGCTCTAGAATCATGTGTCTGCTACTACCAGATGGAACTCAGCTACGGCTTGGTCTTGTCGAAGTGGAGCAAAAAAATTGGTGGTTGGAAGGATCAGATCAGAAAAGTTACTGAAATTAGCTGTGGTCCTGCCCTGTAAGGTGTATAGCTTGGTAAGGTGCTTGGGTTGTAAAATAGATGCCCTGGTTATAAACAAGAGGTAAAGAGTACATGGATGTCCAACTCACCTGCCCTCAGGGGAAATCACATTCCTGCCACTAGGGCTTGGCCCTTCCATGCCGTGACCCTCAGCAGAGACAGGAAGGGTGTCTGTGCTGCTTCTGCTTTATCCGTATCTGGGTGCAGCTCATGGTCTCCCCTTCCTCTGCTCTTGCAAAGGCTTCTTAGACTGGATTAAGTCATGATCATAGAGTGAGCAGCATGTACTGAGCAAGCTATGAGCATCTTCTCAGCAGAGATTAATTAGTTGGTAAAAACCTATTTTAGTTCTTATCCCCGTAGGTCTTTGAGAACCCAATAATAAAGGCAGCAGCTGATACCAAGGCTGATATATAAAGTAGAAGTATGTTTTCTTTTAATTTTTCCTACCTTTTCTTCAGGATTGAAATTACATGCAAGGCAGGATCTCAGCCATATCTTGTTCTTTTGTGTTTAAAAATGGTGTCATTTCAAACAACCCCTTACACTGATGTTTTACAATATATGTTCTCATTCTTTTATGGCTTCCCATCCCACACACCTTTCAGGTGCATCTCAAATCCATGCACGTGAATCTTCATAGATCCATGAACTGTTGTTTCACAGCTCTAAAATTCTTATCTTTGCACCACAACATTGCAGTTGCATTGTTATTTCTAGCAGCAATCGATACCCTTTCAGTCAGGCTTTTAATAGCTTCTTGATTAATTAATTACTTAATGTAGCTAATTTTATAGCTTCTTGATTAATTGATTAATCAAGTAATGATTTTTGAAGTACTTCTAAATGCAAAGTGTGGTATAAGTACTAAGCAATAGGATATTATTAATTATCGTTTTTGTTTTAGCACTGTCCTGATTGGCCAAATCCTACCAAATAGCTTATTCAGACTGAGTATTTTAATACTAGATCTACCATGGAGTTCTTTGAGTTTGAGTGAGTGGATGTTAGTTACATGTAAGGTTAGAACAAATAAAATAGATACCATAAATTAATGTTGTTATTACACAGAGATAATCTGTACAAGGCAGAGTAACATAAAAGGAGAAGCTGTTAAAATTATCAACTCTCCATTAAAACTCAACCATGTTATGGGAGCCTGTTGGCAGCATATGCTTCTACAGTTATTGTATGCATCTGTTGTTTAGACTGTGGGTTCTTATGGGCAAGGACATATCCTTACAGAATGATGGTCCCCATACAAGATAGTTTCTTGTATATAACATCAATATATTTAAATAAGTAGGTCACCAGGTGAATGTCTGTAATTGATGGCAGTTTCTTTCTTTCTTTGGCTAAGATTACACCTGGAAAGCTTTACCTTATGCTGTAGCCAGTGTTTAGCATGAATGCAACTAAGATGGCAGCAGTTGTATAGTTTTGTTGACAGAGCTTGTACCGGCCTCATCTCTTCCTGCTTACCACAGTTCCAAAGATATTACTAAGTTTGCCTTAGCAGATTTTGTAAATGTGTCTGCATTCATCACAAAATCACATCTCACTTAAATCATGGGGAAGGAAGGTGGCAAAGATACTACCTAACTCCAAAAACAAGGAAAGAAGGTTTTCTAGGCCAAGCAGATCACTAGAAGCCATAATGGACAATTAAGTATGTTGATATGTGAATAAATAAAAGTAGAAGAATCTCCATGATAGAGGATTTCACAGTATTGAAAAATGTGAAATCATGCCCTGGGCCACAGCCAAAATATGCTGTGTTTTATATTACCACCTGGAAAGGAGTTTTGAGTCATTGTAGTTAGATCTCCAAAGCATCAGCCCAGTGCCCCAAGGACACAGTGATTCTGTTCCAGCCCTGTCTCTAATCAACTTTCTTTAAGTATCTGCTCTAGGCCATTGCAACAGGTAATGTTCTAACATTGATTGCACCCTTGACTGGCATAGCTACAGTGCTGGGCAAAATGGATCTTGTTTTAGGTGATTACAGTGTTTGGTCAAAGTAGAAAATAGAGCAGACAGAGGGGAGAAAGCAGCATACCTGCAGAGTGTGAATCCTTTAAAATACAACTAAGTAGAACAGGTACTTTATTTAAAGCCTAACAGCTGTGAAATCTGCTCTAAACTACCTACAGGAAAGAGAAACATACTGTGAGTTAAAATGTAAATACTGCCAGAAATCAAATGAGTCAGAATATAAAATCTGATGATGTGTACATTGGGGAGATAGGTATAACCAAGTAGGAAACTAGATTCAGGAGAGATGTCATAGATCTGTTTCTGGGGCAGTGCTAACACATTTAGGGCATTCTGGTGGAAGAATGCAGTTGCTGAAAACATAATGGGCTTCTGAGCCACCTTTCTTCTCATTACTCCCTGCTGTGGTCTCCTCTCCAGAGAGCTGCACTGTTTTCTGCTACTCTCTTGACCAGGCAGGTCCTCTTTGTTCTCCTCTTGTTCATTCGAACTTAAAAGTAAGAATATGGGGGTAGTGCTCAACTCCTGGCCGTTCCTCTGAACCAGAGAACTTTCTTTTGCCTACAGGTTAGAAATTGTGGTGCAAGGGTGTATCCCTTTTGCTTCCTTTGCTTCTAATAGCAGATATTTGTTCCTTGTTCACTTCCCCAGCAGACCCCAGATGATCAGGCTGGCCTGCATGTCTGGTGCATGAGGACTCAGAAAAGGCAAAAGTTGTGGCACCTTACACAAACGTGTAAGAAAGACACAGATACTGTGCTGGCAAAAAAAAAAAAAGTAAAGTAGGAGGTTGGGGCATACAATTTGTAAATGATGCCTAAACACCCCCTAAATTGTCAGTTGCAAGCAACTTCCGGCACCCCAACAAACCATCTATTTTCTGTTCTGCTCATGAGGTGTATTTACTGCCCTTGAATTACAAATTGCTTGCTGATTTTGTGATGTTGCTAAGGCGTTTCAGAAAGTGAATGTTGTTTTCGAAAGAAGTGTGGGCTAGAATCCATGTGGCTACTGAGCAGCTCTGCAGAAAAGGACCTGAGGGCCCTGAAAGACAAGCTGAAGATCAATCCACAGTATGACTTTGAGGTGAAGGCTGAACACATACTAGGCTGCATTAATAGGATTGTATCCAACAAGTAGAAATTATTCCCCTCTGTTCAGCAATTGCAAGACTGTACCTGGAGTACTGCGTCCATTTTGGGATTGCCCAGTAAGGGAAGATGTTGACAAACTGGAGCAAGTCCAGCCAATGGTGACAAAGAGAACTGGGGCACATGAGATAAAAGGAGAGACTGAAAGACCTGAGTTTATTCAGGTAGGGAAGGAAAAATAAGGGAGGTCTAATTGTAGCCTTTAACTGCCTAATGGATAGTTCAAGAGAAGACAGTTTCTACTTGGAGCAGCACAACGAAAAGATGAGAGGCACTGAATACAACCTGCAACAGGGGTTTGCAGTGGATGTAAGGAAAAAGTTCTTTGTAATGGAAGTGGTTGCAGAGTGATTATCTTCTTCATAGACAGTCACAATTTGCTCTGAGCAGCCTGATCTAAGTTCAAAATGGCCTGCTTTGAGCAGGGACCAGATGACCTACAGGCGTCCTTTTCAATCCGAATTCTGTGATTCTGTGTGATTTGTAAGACAGCTACAGAAAATTATGTAGCGAGTTAACTTGGAACATGGCAGACCAGAATAAAACTAGATCCTTGCTTTAGCAAGTGAAGTGGGCAAAGAGCCAAATGAGGTACATATGTTTTGGTGCTTTAGCCTTCTCCTGAACTGAATCAGGAGAATCTCCTTTGGTATTATACAATAGGTATATGTAACCTGATAGATGTTTATATGTGATGTGCTGCCCTCATACACCTAACTAATGATGACTTTCAGTGGCATTAATTAGAACTAGAGGAGGCAAGTGTCCCCCTGTGAGTTTATTTGCACTTGATAACTACCCTGGGGGGGCCGTAATCAGAAGACCCTGCTTTGTAAACTGGCCTACTGAACAGAAAATGCTGTGGAAGCTGGGCTTGCAATCAGACACTGTTTAATGTCATCTTGATTGTTTTCATGCAGCTTTATTCTGTCAGAGGGAGTATCAGACTACCATAATCTTTCTTCAGTCCCGCTGACTCAGAGAGCTTTTGAAAACAGAAATCCTGAAGGAGCTCCTGTAGTTAGTGCTGAGTTTCAGGTAGCATGAGAAATGAGTTTGTACACTGCTTTTGTGAGCCCGTTTCCAAATGTTTGCTTATTTTTGCCCATTTTATGTTTACCATTTTTAGAATAGTCCAGATAGGACTTGGGCTTCTGCCAGCTACGGCAAGCAGTATATACTGTGTCTTGGGATATTCAAATTAGGCATACGTAAAAATTCCCTAGGGGGCCTGTGCTGCAGTGAAACACATTACCCATAGATATGGTGGAACTTCCATCCTTGGAAGTGTCCAAGAGTCATCTAGGTAAAGGCACAGCTGATATGTTCTAATGGTGGTAGTAGTCCCACTTTGTGACTGGACTAGATATTCCTCCAAAGGTTCCTTCCAAATGATTTGATGAGCTTGCTGCATCAGGACAACTCCGCCTCTCTCATGATCCCTGTTCTCACAGGAACAGCAGATCTGTTCACAGGGTAGACAGGTGTCTTCCATCAAACACAAGCTGCAAGGACCTCTTGAGCTGAGGCAGGTATTGCACCTTGAGGCTGTCCTGGGTTTTCTGGAGAAGGTGAGGTGTGAAGGGGCTTTAGTTGCCATATCCGCTTTCTGCTATGAAGCTGCTGACTTGGTGCATCTCCACATTAGTTGTATCCAGGATCTCAGTTTTGTGTGTCAGATGTATGGACCCAACAACAGACTTGGGAATTGCTAGAGAAGTCACAGAGAGACTAGAAAGTGTCACAGACCTGTTGCATTGTTTTGCCTTTGGGCATTTCCATGTTGCCATCCATACAGCTGCCCCTCAGGTGTGCTGTCAGTACAGTATATGCCAGACCTTTCCAGGAGGGAGCACAGCAGTTCTGCAGAGCCACACACCCCATTGCTCTCAGAAATAGCTGTGCATGTGCTCACCAAGTACTAACCCGGGTTTCACACCAGGATCTCTCAAGATACAGCCCTGAGTTCTCTGTGTTGCACTAACTTGAAAAAAAAACACGTTAGGAATTGGTTTTCCCCACATCTTGCAAGAACTTACTAGACTTCCCTGAGCCTATGTGTACAAATGCTCTTGTTTGCCAATGTACCAAGTGAGTCCATGTGTGCTTCCCCTTCTGCCCAACCCAGCCCATGACTGAGCTGTGGAACAGCACATGGTCTTCTTGTGACTACATTGCTTATTGCAAGAACATTCACGTGAAGCCTATGGAAACATGATTGAATGGTTGAACAGAACAGTGCAGTGAGCACTGAAAGTTTGATAGGCTTGAGGCCTTCCTCTGTAAAAAAAAATAATATTTTCAAGTATTGTTGAGCCATGGGGAAAAACTTGTGCAAATATTGACAGGATTATGTCGTAGGAAACTCAGACACTGAGGCTTGCTGGCAGCAAAACGCTCACACCCCAAAATTATGCTGTTCATGGAGCCCCTGAGGATGTCAAATGCTGACATGAACAGCAGCTTCTTTCACGTATTATACAGCCACAGGACTTGATTCAGGTTGCTTGGGGTGATTCTGTCATGCTGTGTAACTATATGTGTGCTGGCATGACAGAGTTATGAGGAGATCAGTTTGTGTTGAAATACATGCCATGATCACTAAATCAGTCACCTCATTTTGGAAGCTCCCCCCAGGTAATCAGTTCAAGATAGTCTGGAATAAATCACTACTTTTGTGTCCGCACTCCATCCCCACCTCTCATCTGGAAACCATCTTGTATCACATTTTAAGGGAAAAAGTGTGACTTACACTTTGCACAGAAGGCAAAGCTATTCAGTGTCACATAGTATTTCTGTAACAGGTTATTGGTCAGAACTAAGGACTAGTTCCATTTACACCACAGCTTTCCCAACATCGATAACAGAGATAAGCTTTATACCCACTTTGCATATTCTTTGGTCATGCCCTGAATGATCAGTGAAGTGAAGCTCCAGACACAGCATATCCTAATGGGCTGTGTGGCCTCTTCCACTATCTTCTCTGCCCCTGACCTTTTGGAAACTTTCTTCACTGACTCCTCTTGTCTTTTTTCAGAAGCTTGCCATGAGTGATAGTAGGGTCTATTCTTGGTGTGGCATGAGTTTTCAGTTTGATTGTCTGCAGAAGAGGCAAATGCACCCGTTCTGTTGCCTTCCACTGTGTCCCCCTGAGATTTTTTTAATGTCTATTGCCGCTATATCCAATGGAAAATGGGAGTTATGGTTATTCCAGGAAAACCAAACATATTACAGTATGGGTCTATAAAGATATCTCAGAACATCCTACTTTGCAGAGGCACTTCACTGTTGTGAAAGTTTTTGAAATTTTGGTGTTTCCTTTATCAAGTTAATCTGACTTTTAAAAGAACCCCGTTTTCCTGTGATATTGTGACAAGTGGGCAGAATCCGGGTTTGTACATGCAGTAACATTTAGCACAACTGAACAAATTGCTATGTATCAGATGAGCTGTGGTAACAGCTGTGTGCACAACTAGCCTGCAGCAGACATGGGGTAATTCCACTTAATGCTGTCTTCTCCTAGGTTAAGTCAAGTGACCTTGCATTTATCACATGCCAGGAGCATGCACGTGCTCAATTATCAAGCTAAGATTATATGCCATGACTTCTTAAGGCTCAGTAGCATAATCCTCTATCTGAGCCCTCAAGGCTGTTTGTGTACCTTGAATAGGTATCTTCCCTAGGTATTTTTATAAAGCTGGACTGCACTAGTAGCCAGAGTAGCATATTGTGCTTTCACAATTGAAGAACCTGTAGTTCATTCCCTTGCCAAAGAGCTGCCTTTGGAAACCTGGGACTATGTGAGAGCAGTCCAGGTGCCAGGAGGGGATCTTCACACTCTGAGAGTGACCCAGAATGAACTACCTCCTTACAGAAGGCTGAGTTACTTCTGCCATTGCAACAGTCCCAATTTAAGGGTGACTGGAGCTACTAAGATCTGGCTGGCTGCTATGATAATCACACAGATCACTTTGAAATAATTCACTTGCAAGTGCATCTGGGTTTGATTAGATACTTAAAATGGCACAGAATTTTAATTACTAGGGAAACTCTAAACAGTCTTTTTTTCCCTTTTTTTAAGGCTAAAAAGACCAACACCACTACTACATTTTTAAAGGATTCATTCATTGTCATTCAAAATAATTGTTGTGATTTGTTTTCCCATGGATAACAGACTTTGAAACTGTCTTTAATTTATAAAGAAACTGGCTACAGCTTTGGAATTAATAAAGCACTCAGTGGGAAGTGCCTACTGAACTAGTCTGCATCAATTTGAGAAACTTCTAAGACAATTAAGCCTGTACATAGACAAGGCCTCAGATATGGTAATGTTAATTCTAGAGTTAGTTCAAGAAGTGGACAAACCCCCAAGAGAACACTGACTCTGCTAAATAATCATCAATGACAGCACAGAATTGAATGTCCTGTGCTTTCTGGGTGAGGACCATGAGGTTGTAGTCCAGCTAGGACATAAAATGTGTCCTTTAAGTTGGCTAAGTCTTTACCAGCAGGTGGCACAGCTACAGGAGGTGCTGTATTTAATGTTTTCCTGCTAATCCTCTGGAAACTAAGAATGAAAGGAAAAACAAATAAAAAAGAGACTAAGTTCATAAACAGACTTCATGCCTGAGCTATCCAGGTTCCTGAATGAACCACATCATAACTGATCAAATACATTCTTGCCAAATTAACAGCTCTTCTAGTTTGCTAAGCAGAAACTGCTTGACTCTAATATTAGTAGCTTCTAGAGTATTACATGCAACTACGACTGTAATCATCCTTATGGAAGAAGCATCTCTATGGAGACTACAGGTCCTGCCATACAATGAGGAAGGCCATTCAAATAGAGGACACCTGTTAGGTGGGATTTATAGTCTCTGGGAACAGTGCCACTATACAGAAGAGGAATGTATAAAGGATTTTACTCCACTAATGTGAATTAGAAGCTTGTCTTGAGCTCCCAGCAAGTTGCTCTCAATCAAGCAAAGTTTGGGTGACCTTAGTCTGAATCATGGAAATTGTTCCTTCTGTTTTCCCTTCCTCCCAGCTGCTGCTTAGCACTTGAGATGGCTCTGGCTTGTTATCTGCTTCCCTTTGTGGGGACAGAGGAACCTGTGCTGTGTGTGTGCGAGCATGCATGCGTGTGTGTCTGGCTGCCTGTCATTACAGCACTAATGGAAATACTGCACGGATCACAACTCTCAATTAGCTCCTCGGGAGATTGCTGTGACAGCCAGTTACTGAACAGCAAGGCCTGAAGGAATGAATTAATTTGTAGTACACGGCAGTTAGAGTCACAGTGTTAGCAATGGAATGAGACAGCAATAGACCCTTATTAGGCTCAGGCTGTGTGATGCAAGAGACAGTTACCTGGGGGATGTATCTCTTTTTTCTCTATCACACCCCCCTAAGATTAGGAAAGATCCTGGCCCATGAATGAATGAGTTTAGAGCTCTTAGTTTGGACCTCAGAGTCACTGTCTGCCTGAAGCTATTTGGCAGCTGGCAATGGGCTTTCATTCAACACAGACAAGGGCATGCTGCTCTTCTCCTGGCTTGGAGCCAGGCCAAAGCCACTAAGTGAGTGGTATTCAGGGGAGGTAAGGCTATCTTTCTGTCCTCTTCAAACAACATCTTTCCTCCTTATTAGTTCAGGTAACTGTATATCACAGAGGGTATCCTAAGATTGCTGCAGCAGGGGATGCTAGTGTTTTGCCTTTGCAGTGCTACCTTTATACACAGACAGAGAGCAGCAAAATGTGCTCAGTAAGAGCACATGAGTGCTCGGGCAGTCTTTATAAACTGTTCCTAGAAAAACTGAGAATCTTCATAGATAGCCTGAAGTTTCCAGAGCTTCTGCCCACAGGCAGCCACGCATTCCCTGTACCCTGAAGTACTGCACTACAGCCCAGCAATACAACTTTGGCTTTCCACCCTCTTATTTTTCAGGTCTGCTCTCCAAAGATTTGCAATCTTTGTCTGACATTCACAAAACTGAATACAAAGCCGAGTCTTGTCTTTTATCAAATATGCAATGACTGTTTCTTAAAACTTGTTTTTAACATATTTTATGGACATTGAGGATCCGAAGTGGGTTTGCCACAATGGGACACCAGCCTTCCTTTTCCCTTGACCAACCACCTCGTGAGAACCAATGCTAAGACAATGAACTTTTGAGCATGCTACTTGTTTTGGCTGGGGGAGATCTGATCTCAAGAACTGTGACGCACAGAGCTGAGAAGGAGTAAGGTGAAAATAGAGGAATGTTCCCAGAGCAATCCTTGCAGAAGGTAAGAAAGAAGAAATGAAAGTTTCTTATGGACTGTTCCTGTAGTGAATTTGGTGCTTGAGAACAGAACTCTGCTGTGTTTTTCAGGTAGGCTGAGGAATATGCTAAATACCACAAGGGAATAAATGGCCTGTGTCTTAATTTCTCTATGTTCTGTACAGAAAGATGAGTGGTGAGGAAAAGAGAAATAGTTCACTGACAATGCAACAGCTGAAGGTGGTTGTCCTCTGTTTGTCTGCTAAAAGGGACATCAGAGCAGCACCAGCAGAGCTTTTTTATGCCATCCTAGTCTTTAGACACAAGGGGAGTATTTTCTTTTGAAGGAATTCCAGAGAGTGACTCTGTCTGTGGTCCTTGCATTGTCAACCAACAAACCGAGCTGTTAATATAAAACAGGAAATCAAGCCCAAACTCCTCTCAGCACTAGCATCCTCATATCTTGCAAGTCAGCAAAGTGGTTGTAAAAGGTTTTGCAGCTCTGGCAGTGCTCCTCCTGTGGGCAGTATTGCCTTGGTGTGCTTTTATTTTCCTTCACATTGGAGAACAAACAAAAGCTGTGGTCCAAACAGTCAATCTCTTCCTTTTTTGCAGCCTTGATCTTCCTTGATCTTTGTGTCTGCTGCTTGTATTAACTGTCTTGTTGTCCCTTGCTGCACATTCTAGCCAGTAAGTGGTGCTCCCCCCTTCCTTCCTACAGCTCTATTCTTTGCTCAGAGCTAAGTGCTGTCATACATTGCTGTTCCTTTCAGGTATGTCTCACCCAGAGGCTGTGTCATACTTCAATGTAGTGTATTGATACAATAATAGTATTTCTAATGTGAGTCCTAATGGTGTATTTTTGATTATAGAACTTCCTGGCATTGCCTGTTGTCCACACTGGAGATTTTACATACAGCTACAGAGATGCTTGAATAGGTTCCTCTGATACAGGCCACCAGATGAGATGGGCCCCAACTGGAGGCATAATGTTGAAAGTGAAGAGGAGTGTTATGTGGCTGACATGGCTGCGAGGAGACTAGAAATCTTAGGAAAATGATATCTTGGAACATTTTTTGGATCTGCACATCCCAGTGCTGTATTCTTGCCAGTTAAAGGAGCATGTTTCTTTGCAGGGATATATGATTTGGCTGGGATATGGGATGGGCCTTCACAGCCAGGATCTTTTCAGTAACATAATTCCACTCTGAATGTTGGTGGCCACAGTCCAGATTTTTCTATTCTTGATCACTACTGTGCTGGGGTTTTTGCCTGAATATAAAGTGCTAAAGTTCTGGCCTAATACCTGTGTGGAGTTTGTTCTTCTGGGTGCAAATGATGACACCAGGACTAAAGCAGAAGTTGATCTGGTTTTCTGTTCTGTCCTTAAGGGATGGTACAGTTTTTGGAAGTAGCAAATAGCTACCCAAATGGTTTTGTTACAGGGACAGGGAGTATAATGTATATGAAGAATAGGGGGAAAGGAATGGACCAAAAGAAAGAGGCAAAGAAGATGGGAGTACAGAAAGAGAGGAAAATTGATAAATAAAAAAAAAGAGAAGTGACTAAAGCAAGAGAAGAGAGAGGGAGATTCTTTCCTGATTAGAATTCATGAACTCCATTCTTACATTAAGTCTATATATGACACCTGGCCTTTAATGTGAAGCTGCCTACGAGCATTAAAAATTAAAAGCAGAAGGTAGGATCCATCCATCTCGGGCAGCGCTGCTCCCCTCCTATCTGAGCTCTGCACAAAGCTATTACACATTGATAAATTATTTTGGGTAATAGCTGAGATATTACATTGTTTCTGAGTGAAGGTAAAATCTCTCCATGACATGGGCATTTATCAGGAGCGCATTTCATCCTATTTATTATGGCCGAGACGAGATCGCAGGCTGCGGGCAGAGCTGGCACGTCGTGCTGATCACCTCCCCCATCGCCTCCCTTCCCTCTGTCACTTAGATGATGGGATATTGATGGAGCTCATGACAAGTTAATTATTAACTAAAGATATGCAGTTCACCTTTGCTAGGGGTGGGGGTATAGAAGAGAGCAACGACAGTTCTTAAAAAAATAAATATATCCGTTGTATCTTAGGATTCTTTCTCTACCTTCCTCTCACTTCTATCTGGTGTATTTTACAACCCCCCAAATAAATCAGATAGATTATTTGAATTCCAGTATGGTCTAGAAGACCAACAGAAATGAAAGAACCTCTAAGAAGTTCAGGTCTTGTTCAATAAAAGTTTCACAAAAGTTTTTCTCCTTTGTCTTGGTGTTGGAAATAACTGGGGAGAAATTTTTGCTGTCCTCTGAGTAGCAATGACTTTTCTCTCTCTTTTGAGAGGTCCAGAAAGCAGAGTCATAGAATTTTGTTTCTGTCCCATAAATGGATGCTTGCTTTCTTTGTAAGGAAAGGATATTCTCTGAATATTTCAGCTATTCCTTTGCACTGAGTGCTGGGTGTTCCCCTGAAGGCCAGCTGGTTTTGCAGGACAGAGGCAGGAAGGCAATGGCCACAAAGGTAATTCTTGCTTGCTTGCTCATCTCAGGTCCTAGGCTAAACAGGATGAGTTTGCCAGCACATTAAGGACTGTGTCATATTTGCATCCTGGTAGTCTTGGTCACTGAGGGAGATGCCTGCTATGTATGAACTTTTGGGTTAGGGTATCAGAAGCGGTGAACAATAAGTAAGTGTTGCTCAGTTGATTGGCTGTGGATTGATTAGTCCTTCAGTCTGCAGCATTCACTTTGCAGTCACACAGCCAGTCACTACTACCTCATGGCTGTGTACTATGAGTTGGTGTCGCAGCTGCGCCAGCATCTGCCTTATTTTGCAGAGGAAATACACAGGGAAGTTTTCCTGCAGTCTTGTCAGGAAAAGCTGAGGTGCAAATGACCCAAAAAATATCCCAGTCGAACAAAGGAATCATTCCCTCTGTATGGTCTGTAGCAAGACTTACCTACTAAGTTTTTGCCACTTGAGAGTCCTTCAGGAAAAAATAAGTGTGTGGGTTTTTTTTTCCAAAACCCAAGCTGCTGTAGATGCTAGTTTAAAACTACAGGTATGCCAAATTTCATGCAGCTTGGATTCAAACTATATAGTTCATTTAGGCTCCATCTACCTTACTTCCTTGAAGAAAGCTTAAGATTATTACTTCAGTAGCCTGTTACCTTTGAAATTTTCCATAAAATAAAGCGTCTGCTTTTGTCCTGCTTGTGTTTTCAAGTGCTATATCTCAAATGCCAAGTGTGTCAGCTGCAATCAAAGAGTTAAAACAAGGTTTCCTTTGGGATTAAAAAAAAAAAAAAAAAGATTATTTTCCTAGTTGTTTTCTTATGGACTGTGGTAAGGAGTGTAAGGGATGCAACATTACTACCTGGTGGTTCTGCAACAATCTGGTTTCCCCAGAAAAAAAAAATTACATACTTTCTTCATGCTTTTCAACTTGAAGTATTCCAACACTTGTGAAAGTTGCTGTTTGCTCTCTATTCTTTTAGTGTAAATCACATGTTCCTGTGAAGCCGCACGGAGCAGGGTAAGGAGAAGTAGAGTACTATCCTTTGAAATCTACCAATTCTGTTCCCTTGGATTAGTGCCCTGGGCTGGAGTTTCAGAAGCAGACATTTTGTTTCACTGACTTTTGTCTTATCCTATGAAATCTGACAGTTTCAGTTCTGGGCTAGTTCTGAAAGATCCTTTTTTAAAACTAATATTATTAATTATTTAATTAAATCAGCTGCATTTCCTATTCCACAGTTTCGAGGAGTCTCTTTGAAAATACAGATCTCTACTTCTTTGCCTTAGACTGGTGAAATTTAAGTACATTTTAACCATATGGATTTGGATTCTCAAGTGTAACTCTTTCTCTCTGAGACTATGTTACTTGCTCTTGCCTTGCAATTCCTGGGTATAGAAGCAAAACTTTCAAAGCGTTCATTTGCTTTGTACACTTACAGTTTCTGAAATCTCTGAAAATCTAACTGCTTGCTATCAAAGGTATGAGAAGGAAAGATGGGTTTGGGCTCCCAAGTACAGATAAAGTGAGCGCTGTCTGAAACATGGTGGGTAGATTAGCTGTCTGGACTCCAAGTAAGAAACTGCCCATCACTGCAGTAAGGCTAATCTCCCTGTCCTTGTCTGGTCATAGTGATCAGTTTGCCCTCTACTTAATATAATAAAATATATAATAAAAATGTATTAACAACTGTGAACCACCCTCATCCCCTTTCCAACCCCCCCCTGGGATCCTCCAAGGTTAGAGATGTGCAGTATACTCACCTCAAAAAAAATGCACGTTCATTATCTCTTCACCCTTTTATTGCACACCTTGTCCTTGCCTGTTGCCTCTCTTGCAGGTACTTTTTACTCCAGGCCTTGGTCTGCAGTCCTGGCCTGCACAATGTAGCTCTGTTGACATCACTGGCAAAATACTAATGGTGTAATGCCTGGTGGTCCCATTTATCTTCCAAAGATACCTTTCTGGTGGATTTTGTGAGAACCACATCAGGCTGTGAATTTGTAAATATATGCTCAGGAGGTATGAATTCTTACACTGCCCATGACTCCTTCAAGGCAAAGACTCCGTCATTGTTTCCAAACATCATTGTTTACCCACCTGCTGGTTTTGGTAATGACAATGCTTATAGCATTTTTTCTAATTTTTTACTTTACCTAGACTTTCTTCCTAAACATCTCATACCTCAATCTGTAATTACTTATTCAAAGAATGCCTCTCAACTAACACAGGTAATAGCAGGAGTTCAGTGCCACTATGTTGTTCATGTAACACACGGGTCTATAGAAGTATGAATAAGGAGGCAATGAAGATGGGATTACTCTGCTTGACCCTGGAGATCCTTATGTTTATAGAATAAGCACTGAAAGCCCATAAGCCTTGTATTGAGAGACAGTAGCATGAATACATTTGGTTGAGGTGTGTCTTCTTATTTGGAAAAGTACCTATCTATAATATTAATCTTTTCTGGCATAAAAATGATGATGTGTAGTTATGCTACCTCCTGGATATAGAAACATAAAAGAAACCTGAGTTAAGTTTATGCTAGCTGTACTAGAATTAGCTCAATTTTGAATGTGGCTCAGTGTGATTTAACTGAAGCGTACCTGGGAGAGTGTATTCAGGCTGGCAGAACAGGAGGTGTCACAGGGCAGGCAGTAGCAGGAAATCAGACAGACAACACTCATCAGAATATGGCTCCTTTGCAAGAGCTATAACTGAATGTGCAGTTTAACTGATGTTGTGTCCTGTCACGTGTGATAGTTTTCACTCGGTGTAAGCTGTATTGGGCAGGCAGCGTATTTGTTCAGCAAGGCTTTATGGCTGTGCTGACCTATTGGGGGGTCATGTGCTTCTGTGATGTGTCAGATCTGGTGTCCTTTGCTAACCTGATGCTTTGTCTTTTGCTGTGACTGACAGAAAATTAGTTGAGAAGGTGCAAGGACTCCAGGCATGGGGCAGTTAAGGAACAACGGGACTGTGGAGTCACATTTGCTGAGACTGTATATGTAGAAACTGGTTCTTGTGCAGGGGCTTAACTGTTCATATCCACACCAACCAACAAAGGTCTAGATATGTTCTTACATCTGCCTTATCCTTTTGAATTGTGCCATGCTCCTGACATGAATAGCAAATGAGGTGAAGATTGCACCAGCTGATTATTTGTGTGTGGAAAAATTAGTCATCTTTTAATTTCAGTGAATAACCCCTTATTTTTTTTTATATCATAGTTCTAGACTAATGGCAGCAACAGGCCAATTCCTGGCTTGTCTGTTCTTGTATTTTATTTCTCAGTATTCTCAGCAATTTGCTCTTCATATCTTTCTCATTCATAAGGGAAGATAGTAGAAACCTAGATGGTCTGTCTCCTGTGGTACCCTTTATACTTTGTCTTTTGTATTCCCTGAACTGACTGGCAAAACCACTTTATCCTTCAAATTTTTCCTTATTATCCACTTCGGTATTTTGATGCTTTTAGGAAAATAACTGACTCTTATGTCAATAAGAAACTTAATATTAATTAGTATTTATTTGTCCACAATATTTTAAAATGAGTTTGTCTTAAAATTGTCTACTCTTGCTTGTGGTGGGTCTGTCACTGTATGTCACCTCCTTCTTTCTACCACTTGTTTCAGTTCTTGCCTGTTGACTCACCTGAGTCTTCATATGGATTTAGGTGGTGAACTGAACAGCGAGACCTTGAGTCTGACGAAGGCGCAGTGGCTGGTACTGTGAAATAAATCATTCCTAGTAATAACCTGATGTACTCTAAGCCATATATGTTTCTTCTTTGCAAATCTGGCAAGCACACATTAAATGGTGGAAGCCATGACGTACCACTGTGCTGGTTCCATCACGGGCAAGCACTGTGCACACACCACCCCCCCACACACCCCATCTTCCCCTCACCATAACATAAAAGGAGGATGTGTCCGTATGGTCCCTGGTCAAACCTGAGAAACAGTTTAAGCAGCTCAGAGAAACATACAACAACTTAAAGAGTTAACCCTACAGTAATTGGAAGGTGTGTGGGGCGAACAGTGTAATGGAGGGGTGAAGAGTTTCCATAAACCCATTGCCTCAGCTCAGAGAACCTGCTAAGGGGCAGTGGTCAGAGAGAAACAGAAGGAGAGAGAGAGATATCAAGTGTAGTAATCAGAATGAAAAATGGAGCTCCAGTTACTTTAAACAAGAGCTAATTTATCACGAGAACGAGTGGATAAGTAGCTGAGTTTCAGGCGTTCAGTAAGTTCCCCGTTCTGCTCCAAAAATTATTCCACCCCTGTCTCCATGCTCCCATAAATCATCCCCTTCTTCACTTCTGCTCCGATTACCAATTACTCCTGCCTACGACACGCTTTCCCCTGCCCGACACAATCTGATGGGGCCCTGCCTTTTAATTTTACAAATGCTTTTTTCTTCTTGCTTCTCAGCTCCCGTCCCTACTCCCCCCCTCCCCAGTTTCTTTCTGTATCTTTGTTTCCCCTTTCCTTCCTCATCTACTTTTTTTTTTTAATTTGAAGAAAGGGAGGGCAGTAATGTTTTCTGGCACCTCCCCCATGAGGTTGACTGAGCTGAAGGAGAGGAATAGAAATTAATTATTTTCCCCAACCTGAACTCTCTTTGGGTTTGTGAGTCCTCTCCCTAAGCGCATGACAAATTCTAGATCCAGTACAGCTGTATCAAAGGTGAAAGTCTTGTTCTTGAAAGGACGTGTTGCTTTTTGTTGAGTCTTTGAAGGAAAACATAGTTTTTTCCTTTTTTCTCTTTTTCTTTATTGTACACAAAGCTTTTTGCAGAATGGAGATATTTTGTGAGCTGCACAGCTGCAGGCAAAAGAATTTTAATTTCTATGGCACTGTGTTATTTTTCTGTATATGCTTCGCCACTGCTAATATTTGCACTGGAGTAGTTGTAGCTCACTCTCATACAAATATGGAGGCGCTGATCTGGACCCAAATCTCGATCATTTGGACTAGGTCCATGCAGGAAACTTTTGTTGGCTTCATTGATTCCATACATGAAATCAACTTGAACCAAGCTTGTACTAATAAGCAAATGCCTGCTTTAAAAGAATGTGTTGAATTTATTAATTTATCTATACCTTTCTAATATAAAAATCTTTGATACTGCTTATGAATGGTATTCTAGTGTACCTTAAGTCTGGTGTGCTATTTAGGTGTTGAACGGATATACACATGGATTGTGTGTATAAAAATCCTAGAATCAGATTTCAAACATTAAAGAATTGGCTTGCAACAATGCATTGTTTTGTTTATATATATTGTTTCACAACACAATTTATTGTGATGTTTGCACAAGCTGCAGTTGGAGCATTTGAAATCACTGTATGTTGTGTTTATCAGTTCAGCATAGAGGCAGCAGATCTGTTTGATTCAGTAAAATAGTTTTTGGAGGCTTCATTAATTGATGCTTAAATAGCCTATGGAAAATAAAAAAGGTTCATGAGGGCTAACTTGCTTGAATCTTATAGATGCTGGCAAGTTCTAAGTTGGAAGAGCCATCCCAACTGTAGAGAAATATTTACACAGGTCATCAGTCTAGCTTAATGTGCACAGACCTGTTATTTCCACCTGTAAGACATTCAACCAAATTGCCATGAGGCTTATTGAATCTGAAAAGATGAAATTCCCTTGCCCTGCTGAGAACAGGGTAGGCAAAGTGACAGTTCTGCCTGCTATGCTGCAGAGAAAGTGGCTGTCCAGAACTGATTTTTGTGCAGGATAATGGATGGAGGAGATGGATTACTGGTGATAAATCACACAACGGAATTGGCTGGTGCCAGAACCCACGAGCAAGGAGATAACTGGCATGCTTTGCAGTGGGTATTGCCACCTCCATCTGAGGAGCAGTAGCCTTTATGCATAAATAGTAAAATGAAACAGGGAGTTAATTATAGTGCAGCTTCTTGACATAAAAACTTTACAGCAAAACAAGGGTGGCAAAAGGAACACATCAGTTCATGTTTATCTGGCTGTTTATCTTTTTTCTCTTTGGGGAAAGGGTAGAGGAAATCCTCTGCGTTCTCATTTTTCCTCTTTATTCTCATTTTGTCTTTATTCTCATTCTTTAAAGCCCTTAGTCTTATTTTCTCACCAAGAAGTATCACAGGCATCTTTCAATAAAGAAATAGAGGAGCTAACTGAGCATGACTTAAGTCATTCCTATCCCACGTGGTTCATATATACTCCCTCCAACCTGTCAAGCACAGAATGGTTGCTGGCACTCACTATGTAACTCAGTAATCAATAATACTGTTCAACATCACCATAAAGACCAATGATACTCTCGGCTCAGTGTACTCTGGGCTGGGCAACCCATGCAAAAGAGTTACTTGGAGATCGTGGAAATTTGGCTTCATCCTACATCATATTTCTGTGGGCTGAAAGACAATTATTATGTCAGGCACTGTTAAATACATCCAAAAAGGGTGCAGTGGTGCTATCTACATTTGAAATCTTTTTACCATGAAAAGCAATACAAAGCAATTCTCAATTCTGCTATTGATTGTGCACATGAAAATAGAGCCTAAAAAGAGACCACATGGGGAAAGCTGCTGGCTCAAGGTCAAGACTTGTCAAGATGAAGTGTGTTCTGTTTGCCTGTCTTTAATAATAATACATAATTATTATTAAAAGCTTAATATAGAAAGTTGTTTTTATTTAAAAATCCATCTTCATTGGAGAGATGAACCTATGCCATAAAGGATACCATGTTTTCAGGTGTCCAGTAGTGGTCTGACGTTGCAGTGGAAACTGTACTAAACTAAACTGAATTATTGCTTTGGGAGTATCCCAGTCCCCACTGCCTGTATAGGCATGGAGATAACAATAGTGATCCTTTTTTGATAGAGCTGTGGAGGAAAGTTGCTGGGAAAGAATCAGAAGGGGAAGCTACACAAGAGGTGCTTGTGCAAGGTGTTTCCCACATATCATATTTCCTGAAGTGTGTATCAGAAATGCAGCAAAAAAAGAGCTTCTGCAGCTCTCAGGAGGCTGGGAAGGGGCTGGGAGCCCCCAAAGAGTTAGTGAGAGGAAGTCAGTAGTCCATGGACACATAAATTTTTGGGTATAATCTCTAAAGCCTTGTGTGACTTGAGACTTCTTTAGTATTGATACTGTTGCTTTTAATAATGTAAAATATTTGTCTGAACATCCATTACATGTGGAATTAGCCCATAACTAGTTTCATGACTTGTAAGGCAGCTGAGATTCACTCTATACCCAGACATATGGGCACTGGGTTAGCATCTGACACACCAGGGGGCTGGTTGTGCCAGCTGTCTCTTTCAGGTAGAGATCCTTGAAGCTTGACCTATATATTTGGAACATAATAATAATTAAGAAAAGGTAGTTCAATAGTAGATTAATCTTCCAGCTGGCTCCTCCCAAGAACCTGGCATATTCTGAACACTGACATGACAGACCCCTACTTTGCTCTGCTGTCTCATTGTTGCAAAACTCTGCGTGAGTGTTTTACTGTTTAGAGTTTTCCCTAGAATCCCTGGAGCCACCTTTTCCTCAGGCCGAACAACCCCAGGTCCCTCAGCCTGTCCTTGTAGCAGAGGTGCTCCAATCCCCTGATCATCCTCGTGCTCCTCTGAACCTGCTCCATCAGGTCCATGTCTTTCCTATATTGAGGGCTCCAGACCTGCACACAGTATTCCAGGTGAATAGTTTGCCTTGAATCAAGCTTTTTTTAAACTTACATTTTTAGAGGCTCTGACAGCTCCACTGTTTAATGGCAGCGTGAAATTTGACAGGGAAAGAACTTTTAAAATGTTGTTGCTGTTTTCAGGATTTGGGTTCTAGAAATCACCGTTTCCTTCCTGCAGCTTGTGTTTTTCTGGAAAAACACTGAGACGATAATTGAGGCAGTAAGTAAACATGCAGGCTCTGTGTCCAAGCAGAGGCAGACAATTATACTGAATAGTCTGAAACCTGTCAGAGTTGTGTAAAATTGCAAGCAGAGATTTCTGGGCAAGCCTGGAGTGCCTCCCACCCCAGCTCACCTTCCTTGGAATGTGTTAGGTAGCTTCCCCGTGTGTCCCCCACGCCACCCCCCCCCCCCCAAGAAGCAAGGGCCCTGCATTCACTTTAAAACCTCCCGATTCTCTATCTGACACCAGCTGTGCATTCCCCATGTCAAACGGTACTGACTGCTACCTGGGAGCAAGAGCAAATCTGAGAACTTCAGTGGTAGAACACTATTGAATTGGAAGTAGAATAATTTTTTTGAAACCCGCATATGATGTGGGGCAATGGATGTGTCTGAGGTTTTCTCTGCAGAACCCCTATGGCAGACGGAATGGCCATCAATGCTTCTCCCTGCTGCCTCTTCTCAGGAGCGTCACCCTGCCTGTGAGAACGCTTTGCTCAGGAGTCTGGAGAGAAGGTTTGTTCCTCCCACCCCAGTGTGTTTGTGCACCAGCAATGGGCTGAGAACTGCCTATTCATTCCAACATCCAGAAGGATGGTGGGCCTTGCTTAGTTGACTGGCTGTGTATGATACTATCACTGTGAGAAAGGACCCTTCCCATATCAAGAGATCATCAGGCTGTACTAATGCTACCTGCCACGTCCACTGTGTCTTGAAAACAAATCTCAGTGAGGAAGGTTATCGTGGAGCTCTTTTCATATGTCCGTCGCATCAAAGAAACCAATTAGGCTTTGCTGCCTGCTTGCCTAAACCTCACTTAGAAGAGAAAGACCTGGCAGAATAAAGGATGCACCAGGAGAAATAGCTGTATTTCAGAATCCCTCCCTAGAAGAAGTCACTAGTACCTTTTTTAGTTCTGTTGTTTTTCAGTGTAAAGGAACAGGACTTTACACTTGAGCTGCCTAAAGAATTGTTTGGATGACTCATCTAATGCATTCAGTTTTTCCCTACCCCAACATTTACTTGCTGATTACTAGTTAGCTGACAATGAATTTTCCAAATACTGTATGGTTCTTAATTTTCTGCAATAAATTTATATAAGGAAGCACAATTTACTCCCCCAGAGGAAAATAGTTTATCTGTGTTCTGAGGAGAGATATACAGGTTTTTCAAGCATATAGCAAGATGTCTGCTTGCAAAAAGTTTAGCCAGAAGTGAGGCAGAGAGAGACAAGCAGATTTAAAAAGTAATATTCTATTATGTTAAAATTTTTCACTTGGCATTTTCTGGAAGTTGACTCTGGGATTTCTTACTTTTGTGACACAAGTAATGCAAGTGTAACAATGACCTTTCTAGAGTCTTAGAATAGCAGAGTTTAGTTCTACTCTGAAAAGTGATCACTGTCAGCTTTTCATTAATAGAAATAATTAATAGAGAGTACTGGGATGCAACAGATAATGGGGAAAATGGCAAATACATTTCTGAAAACTATCTTTGAATCTTACCTCCTCCTTAGCAGTTTTGAAGAGTTAACCTTACTGACTCTGGAATCAAAAAGAAGCATTTGTGATCTTTTATTTTGTAGTTCGATTGAGGCAGCAGGGCCAAAAGGCAGGATGATGCAGGATTGTGTTCTTCCCTTACCAACTCAATGGGTCCAATCTGTGACTTCCCAGAGACACATGGAGGGAGGCAAGGAGCAGTTGCATTGTACCTGTAGCATTAGTCGTGGCCAGGCAGTATTTAAGAAGTAGAGCATTTCTTACTGACAAGGCATAAGGAATCAGAATACAGCATGATTTTGTTGAGTGTACTCATGCCAAGTAATGATAGCCTTATAAAAACAAGCATATTTTGTTTGGAATCATTAGGTTTTGAGTACTCACACCTTCCCCTATGGTTTAAGCCGTTAAGAGACAAATAGGTTTTATCTCTGTTTATGTTGCAGTATGCACATATATACATGCACTGATAGCCAAATACTTTAACAGAAACCATTCATGTGGTGCATGAGAGCCCAGCTGTAGTGACCTTAGGGGTTTTACAGGGCTCATCTATTTCTTCTGCAGGAAAAGCCTCCAGGGTTTATGGCAATGGGCTTCTGTAGCTTCCAGGAAGTAGCCGGTGTTTCCAGGTGCTCAGTACTATTCTGAACTGGAACTTAGCTAGATTTTGGAATAGTCTGGCTCTTTTTATTTATGTGCTTATTAATAAGGATGTTCTGAGTGGGGTTTTTTCATTCCTTTTTATCGTCGTGCCTGGATTTTTATAAGACGCATCTTATAAATTAACAGATAAATCTTTATTGTGGTCACTTCAAATACTCCCCATGATTCACAGTACAAAAATGTGATGCCTTGGTTTACCAACAGTCTGCTTAATTCAACTTACTCTCTTGAGTCTCTTCTCTCCTGCTGTGTTAGGGCATTTCTCAGATCACCTACCAAGCTGCATTTTTATTGTTATTAAATGGCTCCATCCCTAAGTGCTAGAAATATATCTTCTTTAATTCCAGGCACTAATATCTCTGGAGAAAAGCTTTTTATATTACTTCAAAACAAGAACAGGCTGTATAAAAAATAATGGAGTACAAAGAATCTGGTTATGCTGCTGAGACCCCGAAGAGTGTGTAAGAAAATATAAGATTGTAGTAGAGACCAATGCATATCACCACTGCTCCCTCCAACAAGGGGGCAGAATTATCTACCTTTGCGCTGTAAACTGTATGGCATTAGCAGGCAATAGGGATTTTTCTCTAGCTTGTACAGTAGTTTTGTACTCTTAAAGGAAAAGGACCTGCACAAGAGCAAAATAGAAGATGGGATAAAAAACAATGAGATAGCTGGCTTTGATAAGATAACTGGCTAGAGCTTTATCACAAGTTCAGAAAATCATTAGATAAGGTGCTGCATAGTGATTAGTGGAGCAATCATAAGGGTGACTGAAGCTGGGGACAGCAACAGGCAGTGCTGAAAGTTGAAGTGTTATGCTTAAAGGAAGTCTTTTCTCAGGACTGATCTTGTCTTGACCATTCATGGCCTTAGCCAAATGATCAGCCTGGTGCTGATGAAAGGTCCAAGGCTAGGAGGCATTTTTAGCATAGAGATGCTTCCAGTAGAGAAATGGAACTATTGTGCAATTGTCCAAGAGCCTCTTATGGCCACTTCTGAAAGAGCACATACAATTCCAGTCACCAATACTCCAGAAGGATGGTCATGAAATGGAAGAGAGCACAGAAAGGTACTGGGAGTGATATGGGGAATCTGTTTTACAGGATATTAAGAGCTTTGCTAGTTCAGTCAGGCAAAATGAGGAAAGAGGGGATATGATTTCTCTCTATAAATATATCAAGCCACAAAACCCTCAAGAGTGAGAACAGCTATTTAAGCTTAAGGACAATGTTGGCACAAGAACAAATGGGTATAAACTGGCTGAGAATAAATTAGTCTGGAAATTAAACGAAGGTTTCTAACCATCAGAAAGAGAAGTGAGTTTTTTTAACATCCTTCTAAGGGAAAAGAAACAGAATTAATATTAAGATGGAGCCTGATCTTTTATGAATGGGCTCCTGTGATGCTGCTGGTAGCAGGAAGAGAATGGGCTACATGACCAAAGAATGTCTTCCAGTCTCTGCTTCCGGCTTGCTCCCCTTCCCTCACCCCATACCATGCCCCTTCTCTTTCTTGGTGCTCTGAGCTCCACCTGCTCCTGCTCTGAAGGCACCATGGACCCCTTATCAGAATTCTGCATTGCAATGGGTTGTTTTTAATCCTCCCCATATCTCCCTTATTTTTTTTCCTTGCCGAGCTTGCTGGGCTGTAATGTTTCCCTTTGTGTAATCCATCACAGACACAATGTCGCTTGTGCAAATTAAAATGCACCTCGGAATAATAAAAAAGGGGCTTTTTTTTTTTTCTTCTTTCCTCAACACAAACCATTTGTCTCTGGGATGAAATTCGAGAATGTTAACCCTGTGTGTGCTCTGCAGGCTACACAGCACCTCCTGTAGGAACAACACTTAATGGAGACTTCTTCAGTGGAGCAAGCTGCATTGTGTTGTGGACCTTGCAGATAGCTGGAACTGTAACCCACCTCTTTCCTTGTGAACACATTGATGATAAGGTCCAGTACAACAAATTCAAGGTCCTCCTCCATGCCAGAGGTACAACCTAGGAAAACCATGTGGTGCTCCACAGAACTCAAACAAATGTTCTGAGCTGAGCATTATGTACTGTGACCTTTAGAAAGAATGTTGGGAAACTATATGATTGCTAAAAGAGTCACCAGACTATCCCATATTGCTGTATAGTTCTGGAGGCTATCATTGGCCCATGGGTCAGGCACTCGTCGCTTGTGATTTAGAAATAAAGCTACAGTGAAGCCTTGGTGAATGAATTCCATCCTTGCTGAGACAGTGCATGTAAAAGGCTAAATCAAGGACAGGATTTTATTTCTTCCTTCTTTCATTTGGGGAGACAGTGTAAATTTGTCCTCAGTGGCATATAAATTCTATGAAGTTAAATATGCATTTAAAAAATCCATTTTATGTGACAAGAAAGGTCCAGAATTAAATTGAGAGGTAGGCAGGTACTAGAGGATCTGAGTGCATGACCATAGAGAGGATGGGCCATTGCACAGCCATGTAGAATGAAATGACATAAGAATAGGAGTGGGGACAGTGGGCCAGGACCGACTACTTGCCCTGTGGAGGAGCACTGGTGGTTGGATAGAAGATGCTTCTGTAAGGTCATTACTGAGACATAAGACATCTGTATGGTTTATGGCTTAGGCTTTTCTCTTATGGCTTAGGCTTTTATGCATCCTAGATTTTGCTCAGGCACAGCTGGATGATTTTTCTAACTTGCCTAAACAACTGTTTTGCTCCAGACTTTGATTCCCATCACAGATGTTACTTTACAATCACAGTAAAGGGTCGCAGTGGATCACCTCATATTCCAACAGGACCAGTATTCCTTACTCTCCAAACCTTCTCTTGCTCCCTCTTTTCCAGTTCATGAGCTGGCTAAGCTATTCAGTGCATGACTTTATTGGGAACTAATCTTAGCATTAGTGTAGGAGCACTTACATAGATTTCCATGTCAGGCATAGGGTTTGGATCATCCACTTTGACCTGAGAAGACAGCATGTCTCCAGAACAGGAGCTAGACTAAGCCACGCAGAATGCAGAAAAGACAGATGGTGTGTGACAGGAGAAAAGGGTCAATCCCAGCATGAAAAAGCACTTCAAAGCTTCAGGTCTCTGGCAGAGGAGATACCTTCATTGTTCTTCGTCCTTATTTGGGATAACAAGGCCAGGAGTGGTTAGAGAAATGGGCACTTATCCAACAGTGGGGAAATGCACAGGCGTGCTGAACATCACCAGCCAGGTTGCCAGAGGAAGCTCTTAGGGTGGGCCCAATTTTACCCTCACTAATTTCAGTGACCTCAGCTATTTTACTGTGCTGTAGAGGCTGTGTAAGTGGCTGGAATTCAGTATGCAGAGCAGCAAATTCTATTTCTATTATGTGTTTTGACTCAGCAGCAAGGCTGTTCTTCATGTTCTTCAGGGGTCCCAAACAAATGACAGAAAATCCTGGGAGATTGTTCCTTTACAGCATATTATTTTTTCCAGTTCTTCCTTAGTGTGAGTCTTACTGTTTCCAAGCTTCATCCTTATCAGCTGAAAAGAATAAGTCCAAGTAGGATCTTTGCTCAAAAATTTTGGTGCCAAAGAAATAGTCCTGTTTTCTTACAGTGTCATTGTCTTCCTTAGTCTTCCTCTTATAATGCAAATCATCTCATAATTGAAAGACCCACCAATTTTCTGGTAAGCTTTCTATTTCCAGTAGATTCAGAGAAGATTATAATTCCTCCAATCCTCATTTCCAAATGAATCATAGAATCATAGAAACAAGGCTCAAGTGATCACACTGTCTGTCTTACCATATTTATCTGTCTATATTTTTTCACTCATTCCTCAAAATATTTTTTGAGTTGAATCTCTCACCCACTAATTAATTTACTTGAAAAATATGTAGATATCTTAAATGTGCTAGATCACAAAACTTTACCTGGACAGAGAAGACACCTCCTGGTAGAAAATCAGCCCTGCAAAAATGGTGTGTGAACGTCCTAGTTGTGGGAAAATCTCTGATGGGAGTTCACCTGGTTTTGTATGCAGCACTGTGGGTTCAGCACAAGATGCAAATCCATCGGAAGCTGGGATTCATCCATCCCACTGCTCACAAAGCTACTTTTAATGGGTTCAGTAGATGGTTTCAGGATTACCCTGACACACCTGTTTCTAGGTGGTGTGTGAATTTCTATTACCTTCTTCCAGGAACGATCTGCATTTTCTGTTTCATTTTGTCACATGACACATGTGCTTCACGCTTGACACCAGAGGCCTTTGCCACCAAATATTCACTCTTTTCTCATTTTGCTTGTGTTCTTGAGCATAGGGTGTCTTTAGCAAAGCAATTAATTCTGTTTACGTTTCTGTGTCGATGGCCACCCCTCACAGCAGAAGAGAAGGTAGCTAGTGGTCCTCAGGGCCAAAACAAGATAAGCCCAAGCTGGTATTGCAGAGCCTTCTTGCTTGATGGGACCTCACCAGAATTTTCTGCAGTGAGATGAGGAGGATGCCTACAGAGATTATGGACAGTCCGGTGGTTAAGTATGTGGGTTGCTAGAGGCTTTGGATCATATTGAGAGAGCTCATTTGCCAAACAGAGAGATTGGAAACAACATGGAGAGTAGAGAGTTGAGAAAGCCTATGTCTGAATCCCTGCTGTGTTTGAGCTTGGAAACTTATTTCCCTTAAGAGTGTCTCAGTTTCCCCAGATGCAGGCTAAGAACAGTAACGGTTGTCTGTGTCTTTTGACATTAATGGAGGAAGATGAGATGTGGTTGTCAGGGGAAGAATCAACAAGTATTGTTACTGTTCTGATAAAGAGAACTGGAGTTTAGCAGGAATGACTTTCCAGCACCACCTAATATTGAGAGGAATGGTCTGTCAGGCCAGTAGTGCTTGAAGGTCCATCCTGGCTACATGCACAGAAGTTCACTTACTGTCATGTTTTCTGTTTGATTCAATGTGGGAATAGGGCCAACTTTGGCCATGGAAGGAGAGAATAAGGAGCTGGTAAAAGCAAAACTGGGCATGACAGTCCATCCCATTCCTAATTCTATGCTGGCCATCAATCTTTTCCTCACTGCCAGGCCTTGGACTACAATAAAGGCAGAAGGACAGCTGTGCTGAGCAGAACACTAATTCATTGAACCTGCTCCTCACAAAGCCTGACAGAGGTGACTGTTTTTGTAGCCCTGCCTTCACCAGCTACTGCCATTGCCCTGGTGACCTCTCCTGTAAAGATGAGGTAAGCCCCAGGAAAGGAGTTTTATTCTCAGCTGCAGGATTGTAAAGCATTCTGTGGAGTCTGAATCTGGGGCATCACTGTGAAGGGCATTGGACACTGTGGTCCTCATCTTCTGGACTGCTTTTTCCTTTCTTTCTTAAGATACAGTGCTGTCATCTTCTTCTGCAGTGCCCCACGGTACCCTCTAGTAACTACTAGGGCAGTGTGGGAAGAAGTCCAATATCATGTAGAGCTTTCCAGTTCACATCCTCTTACAGTTTTCCTGCACTGGCATCCAGCACTGACCTGGCCCTGTCTATTGAATTCAATGCACTGTGGAGCAGCTGAAGCTCTTAGCTAACTGGAGAGAAATGACTGCCCCTTTGTTGCCTGCCCTCTTCTGCAGAAACCCAAGGAAGACGAATTGGTTTGTTGACTCAGAGCAGAAGTAACTTGATAGTTGTCTGCTTCTCTGGAAAGAAACCACACTGCCCTGTGCCCACATCTTATTATGTGCTGGCTTCATTGCTTTGACAGCATGAAAGATGTTTGGTTTTGTTCCTAATGCTGTTATCATTTATCATCCTCTTGTAAAGCCAGAACCCAGGCTCACCTGCCCTCCCTCTATGCCAGGTTTTCTGCTTCCCCTCCACTCCTGCCCTGGCAGGGAAACAGCTGGTATTCCAGAAACAAACTGTCTCTCCACTGGGTACTAGAAAAGGCACAGCATCCCTTCTGCTCCCTGAAGTGACTGCTGTGACCAATGGTGTTGGTTTGTCTGGGTTTCAGCTCTTGGGCCCTCAGTCTTGGAGTGGAGAGCTGATAGTAAGCTTATTTGGTAGATGATCTTTATCCCGTAGAGATGGTAGCTGGTCCTTAATCTATGGAACTCTTATACAGCTGGTGCCTATGGAAGGACATAAGCATTCAAATGCTAGAGATGGAGACAGGGGTGCAGCGTGCAAAATCCCTACCCTTTAACTCAGTGGAAAAGTCCCTCAAAGCCTGTGTCAGCCTCTGCAGCTCTCATTTCCACTGTCAGTTTGTGAAATCTGTGGGGCTAGAACATAACCAAAGAGTATCCTGCCATCTTATGTCTTGCATCCATGTCCCAAAATAACCCACCACAACCCTCTAACTGCAGATCAGTGGTCCAGCAGTTTCTGTGGACAAGCTGAAATAACTCAGAAGCAAGCAGAAATACCCTTGGGGACTTGGAGATGACAGGAAGAAGAAAGGAGACTTAGTATTCACCCCTTTCTTCCCGCTCTGGCAATCATTTCAGATAACAAGCACCTGAAACTTGCAATAATGTAGTTTGGAGCTGGAGGTGTGCAGCATTTTTTGTGTGGTGTAAACATGAGCTGTGCCAAAGGATTTGTTTCTCCTCCCTTCCATGTCTCACTCTTGGTTCAGCAGTAATGATGAGTTTCATCTCTAGAAGCCTCTGAGCATTGTATTGTGTTTCTAGAAATATGTGTACACTCTGTGTGGAACTCCTCAGCCTGCCTTGGAGAGTCAGGCTGCAATGGCAAGACTGCTTGCAGAAGGACCAACTTTTCTAGGCTTTTAATGATATGGGTGCCTTTTTTTCAGGAGGACTGGGTGTCGTCTTAGTGGTGTAGAGGTTTACACATTACAAATCTGCAGCTGAGTTGGTGGCCCAATCTTGATTTCAAGCTCCTTATGGACCAGGTTGGCCTTACACTATTAGGGGTTTTCTAGCAGAGTGAAAGTTACAGTACACTGACTGGCATACCTGGGCAGTAACCTCTTTGTAACTCTGTATTGCTTGACAGATAGAAGCGCAGTGCTGAGAACTGTTGCATTAAATCAGCTCCCTAACACAGCACAAACTTTACTCTTGCTAGGCTCAGAAAGATGTTGATAGGTATTGGACTCCAGGCAGAAGCCTGTTTTGGTATGAAATCTTCCAGTAAGCAGAATGATCTCACTCCATGAATAGGCCATTATCTTTTTCCTATGCATCTGCCAGAGTTGCTGGCATTAGACTCTTACTATCCTTATTTATAGACCAATATAAATGTTCTGAGCACTTTACAGACAAATAAAAGAGAAGATTCCCACTCTGTAAGGACCTGACAGTAACTCAGATGTACAGGAGTCATGGGACAATAACTCAAGTTCTGAGAAGAGCTGACATGATGGAAGAGAAGCTCAGGGCAGAAGTCTCTGCAGCAGGAGGCTGTGAGGAGAAGGAAACTATTGTCCATGATTTGGTGCAGGAAGCGGGTGTGGGTGATGTGGCCAAGGTGATTACAGGAGAAGCTAAGAAAAGGTGGCAAGGTAGAAGGTTTTGGAGTTGACTAGGAAAAGAAAGGGTAAGTGTAGGCAGTAAAACTGCTATCAGCAGAGGGAAGAAAAGCAACCTAACTGGTGGTGCTCCATTCCTTTTCTGCTCCCAGCACTGAGAAAACCAAGAACATTTGCATCCTCCCCACTCTCCTTCTCCTACTGCTTCTGACTGCTGAGAAAGAGAGGGAATGATGTTAATGAGTATCATTAGCAATACTTAGAATTCATCTGCCAGGAAGGGACAAGGGCTGCATTTGCCAGAGAAGTTCACTTGTAGTTGGTACTACTCACTCCAGCCAGGGCCTTGCCTTCATGGTTTAGACAGAGATCACCAGTACCTGCAGACCGTTCCAGTGCACTCACAGGTAGCTCAGGGCTGGGATTTGTGGTCACCTCTTCGGGCACTGCCACCATCAGCTTCACGGAGCTGGCACGAGATTGTGGTGTTTTTCCCTTGGTGACTGTCAGGGCCTTTGTGTAATGTGTCTCTCTTCTTCTTCATGATGTGCTAGAGAATCCTTGCATTGTTTCTCTCTGCAGCAATCATTTCCATTGTCAGTTTGTGGGTCCCTAGGCTGGATGCAGACCCCTGTTTCAGGTATATTTAAGCTTAACAGCAGCAGAGTTGGGTTTTTTTAGCCTTTTATGGATCCATGTTCCCCTGTGAAGGGAATTACGGATTGCAAGTCAGTAATGTCTCCTGTCCAAGTCAGTGCATGTCGTTTGTGCTGACCTTCCTCCACAAGTGCCGGTGACGGTGGAAAAGGGCTGCAAGGTTTTGCTTTTTTGAGTGTCTGTGGTAATGGGCAATGACTGCTAGACAGAAAGAAACCTTTGTGTCCCCCCCCTCGCCTACCCCTCTGACTTTGTGCCCTGCTTGGGGCTAAGCACTTCTGTTGCCTTTTATTAATCTTCTCCTGGGACAGCACTATCAGTGGCCCATCAGCGTTCGACATGCCCTCAGCCACCAGCGTTAACTCGATTAGGGCAGTGAGGAGTGACTTACAGGGGAAGCTCTTCTCCACAGGCAGTATTTGCATACAGTGATTGATGTTGATACGTCCTCTAAACACATCCACATTTTGCATTTTAAACAAAGCAATTGCTGTAGAGCCGCTCCTTGTCACTCAGTGGGATTCCCAGTGCCAGCATAGGACATACTTTCCCTTTCTTAACTTGGCCTCTTTCTTTCCCAAAGAGGACACTTAAGTGTAATGAAGAGAAGGTCACTGACTCCACCTTATGTTTGGAGGCCTGCTGCGTGTCTTGGCTTGTGAAGTTGCTTGTGGACAGTTCTGGGCTGTGTAGGCAGTGTCATGCAGTCATTGGGCTTTCCACCAAGAAGGTCAAGCTTGAGTGGGACACATAGTCCCATGTTTCCTTCAAATAGTCTTTCCTGGTCAGATTTCAGGCTCAGGGTAGGCTCCCCCCTCATTCACCAGTGTCTCTCTCTTTTGGGAATACATGAGGTGTCTGACACCTATGCAGTACTGACTATAGGTGTATATTACTCATAGGTGTTATGCATATGTACAATATATGTTATATGTGTATATACACACAAATCTGTATGTATATAAAAAAATCCACCTTGCAAATTGTCCAAAGGAGCAAAAGATGCCATGCTTTCTTCCAGTGTCTACTGGGGATTTTATTGGCAGGACATGTCTAAGTGAAGTTCTGATTTGGAGATGGTGTCCTGAGCCATGTCTTTCTCTGAAGAGAAGAGTGTCCAAGGGAGGAAATGGGTGAGCTTAACTGCTCTTTGAAGAAAGGGCAAAAGGAACCAAATTAAATCTGTGGTGATACAGTCGCTATTTACCAAGGGAACGCAGCTTGCTTTACAAAGGCAGCAGTTGTTTTATCTTCTTTAAGTGTTATCTATCTTAAGTGTTTCCTTATTTCAAAGCTAAGGGAGATTTGCCCAGAAAGTAACCCTCTGAACAGCAGCAGAGACTTATCTGTAATTTAGTCTGCAGGATTGCTTGGAGCAAGCACTCAGTCCTCCCCTTTGTCCATGGAGGGATCACTGAGGAAGCTAAGTAAATAAAAATAATTTCTATAATACTGTTCAGAGGTCCCAGAAAGAACATCTCCTAAAGGCTGCTGGTGCTCTTTGCCTTCCAGGTGCTCACGCCTTGCAGCACTGTGAGGGCTTAACACTTTCAACAAAATTCAGACTCCCATTGGCACAGTGCTCCAGTGAGACCCTGAAAAGTTCTGCTTAGGCTTAGTAGGAAACACCTGTTTTACCCATTCCTGTCATTACTTTCTCATCTTTGTGCTTATCTCAGATGACTTGCAATGTACTGCTGGTTACTCATTTCACGTCTGAAAACCACATTGTGGTTTTGCAAAGCCAGGCACTTCATTATTGGGCTCACGCTGTCTGGCTCCATAGATGTGGGAGCTCCATGTAGTAGGTGGCCCTTTCATCTCCTGCCACACCATATTAATTTTGCAAATGTGACAAGCTCAGCTTTGCAAAAATAACATATTGCCCACGTCTTGTTCTATTTAATATTGTATTCAAATGGTCCAAGTGCTCAGTGACGTGGGCTGGTGGAAACGGCCCTGCAGACTTCTTTGTCACTTGACTGGCAGCTGGCTTCCAGAAGTAATTATAGCTGTTCAGTGCCATGGTACACCAAACCTCTGGGGGATTAGTGAGGCATCAGGTGCGGCGTGACTCAGAGGCAAGAACAGAGATGCTCCAGTTCCCAACCCATAAAGGCCATAAGCTTTATAAATCCTAATATCTACTTGGCCTTGGGACTACAGTGGAAAGGAAGCATTGTGGTAACCTTGGAGAGGGTGTTCTAATTTTCCAGAAATCCAAACAGGGAAATTTAGACCCTAGGAGTTTGAAAGTGAATTGCATTGCCATCGTGTGGATGCATGGAAGCTAATGTCTACTCAGAAAAATTCTGGGACCTTAGTTTCTTAGTTAGAAAGGAAAACAAAATCATCATAGTCATGAAAGTTGTTAAGTCAGAATGTTTAACAAAATGTGAAGTAGAATTATAACAACAATTTAACTATGATAGTGTCCAAGTAAACACTAAAGTTGGTTTGATCGAAGTGATACGGGTAATTAATATGAATTATATATAGTGTAATGTGTTCATTAATGTCACTACTCAGTGACATTTGGTGCTTACAGAATTAGGCCTTAGAAACATTAAGTACTTAGAAAATGAATATGCAAAATAGATAAAATAGTACAATATCAGCACAATTCTTTGGTGTTTTCTTCAGGGTGGTGCTTCCGGACTCCAAACTTGATGAAGAGGTATTAGGTAAAATTCTATTGTCTGCTGTGCTTTAACAATAAAAACAGTTTTAACTGGTAACTTGTTAAGTTTCTACATAAGCAAATGTGATTTTCTGTAGTAATTACACTATCAAAAGCAAACTTGCCAAAGTAATGAGTGTTAATTAGGTTCTATGAAATCTTAAACTGATCTAGTCAATAATTACTAAGTAGGAAAGGGCAGGTTTGATAATATTTTGGCATAATGATCTAAACAGAAGAAGTGAAACTCTAATAGCATCTGCCTGTGCACCTTCAGGGCACGTCAGCTGCAGGCTGGGTGCCTCCAGCATAGGATTTTGCAGGATGCATACCAGAGCTTCTGGGTTTTCTGATTAGGATCCTTCTGCCTTTAGCCTCTGATGTTTCGCCACAGGGACAACAAGTAGGAACCTAGACACATTGCCTGGTGTCCCAGAAGAAACACATGCTGGATTCTGTGTTCTGCTTCAGGCTCCCCTGCTTCCAGTTTATTGAGTGGAACTTACTCTGTATTTATCACCTGTTCTTCTCCTGGCTTTTCACATCCTGTCTGTATCCTCAATAACCTGGCCATGCCTTGGCCAGCATCTTCCATAGGTCGCTGCTTCCTCCCCACTATTTGTTCAGAAAAAGGAGTTGTGCTGCAATATAAAAGAAAATCTGAACCAGTGGGGAGGGAGAGTAGACAGGAATGCTTATTTCCAGGGAAAAAGTTTCCGGGCACAGAACCAAGACACCTGCTGGATCATTCTTTTCTGTGTATCTTGCCAAGGAAATCAAGGAGATCATCTGTCCTTTTGTTCCATCCTAAGGACCCACCAGGATCACACATCATATAAGGGTTCATGTAGAAAACCTTTTTCTAAAATGTTCTTACAGGCTATTGCATGGTTTTCACGTGATAAAGCCCAGTTTGCAGTAGGTTGAGTAACTGCATCCTAGAATATCTAGTTCTCATCTGTTAAGATGGGAACACGTGAGGGACCAATGCTGGATCACTAGGACACCAGGTATCATTTCTGCTATTGCCGCTTTCCTCTGTAGTACCCACAATGGCAATACAGTCATTACATTAATAAATACAAATATTTTTCTTATGCATTTTTTTTCCCAGGACAGAATTAAGTGGAATGGGGGAAGATGAAAAGTGATTTTTCTGTAGAGCATAGCCAAATGTACAAAAATTAGTCAGGAATGATCTAAGCAGAAGACATCAGAAGAATCAACATGACTTTTAAGGTACTGAGGGGTGGTGGAAAGAGGGCAAGGATACTGGAGCAAAATTAAATTTATTCTTTGTCCCAGTCCTTTCTTGTGATTCTGATTTTACTTGATAATTCGACAAATTTACCTCATTCAAAGTAAAGCTCAGTGGTCTGTGACTTCCCAAATCATCCTGTATGCCTTTTTTAGAACAACTTACAGTTTTTGCTACCCTTCATTACTCCAGCAGAACAGCTGATTTTAATGACAGAACTCATATTTTTGGCAGCTCAGACACTTCCACCCCAAACCCCTACTGATCTCTTGGATGTACATGGTGCACTGTGCTGGTGATTGGCTTCAGCATCTGCTCTCCTGACATTTCAGTCTCAGACAGTGTCTCATCTTCATTACTTGGAAAAGATAATTCTGGGGGGAGAGGTCTCTTTCTGTGCAGTCTTCCACAGAGAAGCACTATCTTTTTGATATCTGGGTAAGTATTTGCCTTTAAGGCCTGCTTCTCCAAGAGAGACTTTCTTGTGTGATACAGCAACACTTATAGCCAGGCCTTCTCCATAAAGAAGGGTACTAGGAACACATGAATGTGAGAGCAGGAGGGATCCTGTTGCTCACGCAATTATACAAGGGTTGAGCTGCGTTTCAAAGGTAACCATAGTTTTTGCTGCTCTACCTCCTCCTTGGAAGCAGTCCCACAACTTCCTTACTCTGCACCTAATGCCAGTCATTCCCTCTGCTGTGGCTTCTTTGCTCCTGGCTACCCAACCCAACTTTTGGAGCAATAGGTTGAATTCTGCTTCTCAGTGAAAGAGATGATGATTCTCAGAGAACAGAGCATGCAGTGAGGGGAAATCTCTTGAAAAATATATTTTGGCTTTTCTCTTGACTTTGAAGAGTGCTGGACTCTGCCTACCTTATTCAGAAGGACTTTTCTCATCCCCCTCAATAGTGCTGTCCCATCTGGAAATATGGAACATGCAGTAAAAACACGTAATAGCTGCCTGTCGCCCCTTCTGTGTGTGGGAGTCTGATTAAGCTTCATTGATGTCTTCAGGAAGTTTTCAGCGTCACTGATACTGAAGCTCTGAATTGACACATTTGCCCATTCCCTATGTGTTTCTCCTTCCCTGCATCTATCTACTTGCAAACCAGGAGAAATCATCCAAGATTCACTCTAGGAAGAAAAGGAACAGAGCAGTCAGAGGGCTAGGGTAAGCAACAAGGTAACATTAGTGTTTTCCATTGCTAATGGTCACTTTTCTCCTTTGCCGGGAGCATTTTGGCCTTCCATTTGCATAGTGCACTCTCACAGATGCAAGGGTTGATGGTGAAGGTAGGACAATAATCTTCATGCCTGTGTAATTGTTTCCTGCCAGGCTGATGAATGGGAAACAGGCAACAAAGCTAGTTATGCCAACTAGCTAAGGAACAAACTGTATCATATTTTCTTATCTTTGTTCTGCTTTCCTTACTCTTTCTTCCTTAAAAGCTCAAAATATATATAAGCACAAAGGCAGGAGCATTCCTGACCATGAGAAATGATCCATCAGAAGTGGTACCTCTGGCTAGACTGTCAGGGAAATAACATTATGTCCACATCTCCCCTTTCCCATTAAGAAGTGGATGTTGGTGTCTGTGAACAAAGAGGAGTAACAGAAGAGAGATTATTTTTTAAGATGCTTAGCAGCAGTAACTGTGAAACATAAAACTAACTGCAAATGGTGTTTGACCCCTCTGCCAAGTCTGAACCGCAGAGATGCTGCTTAATATTCTTTTTGTGTTATCATTACATTGTATGTTTTCCTCTCCTTTTTGTTTTGGAGGTACTACCGGTTTGCTTCCTGGTTTGCTGGGAGCTAGTTACCTGATAAGTGCTTATGGAAGAGATGATTATATGTCATTTCTCAATCATAGCTGGGAAGTCACCAGGACACTTTTGTGAAGGACATCTAGCCAGCTCTACTCACTTTGTGAAGTGCTGCTCCAGCGCAGGTCCCAGCACAGCTCCCCTCCCTTGGTGTATCACAGCTGAGCTGCAACTACTCATAGATATAGCCCAGATGGTTTCTGTTGCAGTTTCTGTTCATTGACTCTTTTGATCTTTGGAAAGAGATCAATGAACAGATCATCTTATCTGCCAGATGAACAATTCATGCTGTGGAGGCTGCAGGGCCAGACGGAGTGAAAAGGGCATTTGCTGTGACAACCTTTGTGAGAATAAATGTAACCAGCAGAGTATGGAACCTGCTACCAAGGAGGTGACAGTGTTTATACTTAGCATGGTATCTCACTGACAACTTGGAGGTAACTTATTTATTCCTTGTAGTGGAGTAAATAACACACACAGCAGCCAAGCAGCTGTAGGTGGCCTAGTGCTATCTTTGTTTGTGAGAACATCCAGAGATTGACGAGAGCGACTTAGCAGCATGCTCTGGGGGACACAGCAATCACAAACTCCGGAACGAGTCATTGATGACTGCTTTTGTGGACATGTTCCATGTGGAAAGCAGAAAAATCAAAGACAGTTCTCAAGTCCCAGTCCAAGCTGATTCAGCCAATGCAGTAATTAAACCTCCCAGAATTTGAGAGGTCCCAGGCATCACTTATCTGAGGTTTCAGCCATTTTTAGGATGTATTTGTTTGCAAGCAACATGCCCAGGGAAGAAGAAGAAGTGAGACAGAAGCCTGCTTTATGTGCACAGAACAAAAAGGAGATTCCTGCATGAGTTTTGTTCTCTCTTTTTGACTTCTCATTTCTCTCATAATTACATTTCTAGGCACATCTGGAAAGTCTTTATGATTTATTTGTAAAATGTCTTTATTTTCTGTGATCATTGAATGTGAATGTGGTGGTGTTTCTATGATTGCTGTAACTCAATTTGGGTTAATAACTATTTTGGCAAGTGAGGACAGCATCACAGGAACACAGCTTTTCTAGTTCAGCACTGGCGACACCACACATTGTGATGTAGTCCCCTGCTGCACGGCCTCACTGTTTCAGGCAGCCAGGTTTTTGAGGTTCTCTTGAGTTGTGCAGTGGAGCCTGAGGTGAGCGTGGTATTTCACTGGTTTGGCATATTTTGTCTAATTAACTAGAGCTGCCACAGAAGCTGCCATGATCTGGTCTGTCTGTGGACTGGGTCTCAGGCCTGCACTTCGTTCCTGTCTGCAAATATAGCTTGAGAACGAAAGGGAAGGATAACCCGGGCTAAATGGCAGTGACAGTGTCATTTTGCAAATGCCCTCTGGTAGCCCTCCCCGTGGTTTGGTGTCCCCTCAGTGGCACTGTATTCCTCACAGAGCTGGAAAGTCAGGACATCTTAGCAGAGCCTCAGCAATGGGAAACAATAAACATTGTTAAGTGGGGTGACCTTCCTTCCAAGTGGAAGGTATCCAGAGCAGCGCGGTGGCTGCCAGCCATGGGGGCCTTGTTTTCAAGGGAGCTGGAACAGTCCAAGGGGCTTGGAGCAGCTCAGTGTGGTCAGCTGCCACAGGGGACTCAATAGCCACCCTCTGCACCCACACGGGCAGTGTGCCTGAAACGGGACAGGAGGAGGGAGGCAGGAGAAAGAGAGATGGTCACAGCAGTGAAGAAACAAAAAACGTACCAAAGATTAGGCAGGGCAACAGGCTGGATCACAGTGGGCGCCTCATCGTGAGGAATCATGAAGTTGCAGTGGAAAGAAGAAATGTGCAGAAGCAGCAGGGGTTATTAGGTATTTTCTGCAGCTAGAAGAAGTGAGTCTGAGCTAGAAGCGCTCAAGGCAGTGGCAGATCTGGGGATGGCACCCCGAAAAGCTGATGCTTATGCTAATGCTGTTCCCGTAAGCACCATTCCTGTAGGACACTGCTGAATTTTTATAATGTGATGACAAAAACAATGGGGAAAATAACAAAAACAATGGGGGGAATAAGTGATTACCCCAGGCTTGGTTACAAGGGTTCATTAAATTGAAAAATATCTGACAAAATTGTACTGCCTAAGACTGACCCAAAGGATCATTGATTTGCAGTAGCATTAACCACTGACAAAAATTATAAACAATAGTTTGGTTAACGTGTTTGAGTTGAATAATGTGAATGGTAATAGAAAATTACTTGCAGCTTTCAGTGTGGCAATGGAAAAGAGTTTACAGTGCTGGAAATGTGATTATTGAAGGTGATTATAATTTTGGCTTCAGTTAAATCGCTTTCCTTCCAAATATAACACTCTTCACACCAATGAGATATTATTCATAACTTATATATTGCACTTGACTTAATTGGTATATGGTGTAAATTAACCCCGCTCAAAAACATGATTTATGTGGTTTGTTCTAACTGATTATTAAATGCAGCCTTGTTTTGTGTTGATTCTTGCCAATTTAGGCAAAGTGATTTCAGTTTGCTCTGTCTTGGCTTCTACTTATCTGATCACTGCCCTGCCTTTTATTATTCAACAATTGCAGTCACGTCAGGGATATGTGATAAAGCTTACTGAAAACATAACGTTAGTTTCTTGAAATCATGTATAATAATTTCATTCATCAAAATAATGCCATTGATTTTGAGACTTTTAGTAAAATGGTCAATATGCTGGTTTTAAGCATTTAGAAAAGCAATAGTTTGTTATTTCTTAATTCATGTTATGAATTAAGCAAGCTGTGATTTCTAAACAGAAATCAGTTCCTTATTGTACAATAGGAAAGAATACATTAAAAAATTCTCTTGTTCAATACATCAAGGAATGCATTAAAAAATCTTTTTTTAAAATACTCATTTGTGTTAAAAGGATTATATCAGAGAAAGATCATGGTGCCTATTTAGTTTTCTCTGTTTCAGATGGATGAAAAAGAAAGATCTATTGGGGAAAAGGTCACATCCATGTGGAGGAAGGATTTCAACCTGTTGTTATTATTATTATTATTATTATTGTTAGGAAAATTGTGCTTAAATTTTCTAATCTCATTTCTAAGCTATTTTGAAGGTAAATGTGAACTCAAATGGTGCTGTGAATGAAAGCATAACTAGGAGAAGCAATGAATGAGTGTGTTTGTAGAGAGCTACAAACAGAGAGGTCTCTATCTGTTTTTGTATCTCAGATAGGGACTAGGTTTTTGTACTTGTCTTTAAAGCATCAAGATCAAGTGGTGGAAGGCAGCCATTTACCTTCCTCATTATCACATTTTCCTGACTTAATTGGTGAAATGTGTGCCTAGTGAAGGGGTAGTACCGGCAGCTCTAGCTCCTCCCTGAAAAGAAATGGCTATGGGTAAAATCAAGAGACCTGGAAGATTGTAAATGGCAGGGGAAAATGAGCAGAGAGTGTTTGTTTTGCTGTAGGAGCAAGAAATAGGATGAGCTGATGGCGTGTTCACAACAGGCAAAGGAGATGATATTTCTTTGAGCACTGGTATGTGGAACTCATTGCTACAGGGGGCTGTGGGGGCTGAACACTTGTTGTGGTTGAAGTGATGTATCAATGGCAGCTGTTGTTCGTCTTCTCAGTTTTTCTTACAAAAGGTGCTTTGAGCCTTTGGCCAATTCTGTTCTTTCTTGTGACTCCACCTGTACTTATAATTATTTGGATGCTGCCACTCCCAGAGCTGAAGATTTTTTTTTTTACCCTCGCCTAAGGCCTATGGAAGGAAGAGCACAAAGACCAGAAGTGTGATGGGCTTCTCAGAGCTGATTAGCACTAATGCAAAGAGACTCGCTGGCTGCAGTTCTTTTGGAGCAAGGCTGTTGGTTTTGGCTGGCTGGCAGCACTGCTTTGGATCAGGGATGTTGTGTTTTGCTGAACCATCCTTGTGCTTTCTAAGCCCAACTCTCATTAGTGTTTTATCAGCCGCTATGTCTTCCAGCCATCCCAGCACACTGCTGGGCCAGTCCTCCTGCTCCCCAGGCACAGGTGTCTGGGTTTTGCCATGGTGTCATTTCAAATTGGTTGCACTGGGAGGGAATGTCTTTGTGAAGAAAGCCAGGCACACAGCACCACCTCATCAGCTTTCTCTTACTGAGAAGTTGAACAGTGAAGCTTTCTGTAGATCAGCTAATGTTTGCTTTGATGCCCTGTGTGATACCTTAGTCTGAAAGAGAAAAAGCTTGTCGGTTTTATTTGGTGTGCAGGTAACCACAAACAGCTACTGTGACCATGATTTAACATTTGGATCTTAAGAATATATACCAGCAGTTAAACGCCTTTAACATGGGGGAGAGAGATGTGTGTAGAGAGCTCAACATAGATTAGTAAAGAAACCTCCTTCCCTCCTCAGATAATCGGAGAAATAGAGTATTTTTCTAATGTTTCCTGTGAAGCTCTTCTGTAAGAGGAAATTTCAGGTTGCTCTCAGTTTCTCCCAATGCTCAAAGTGCTTCCTACAAACACACCTTATCCCTCTTTTCTTTTTTTAATTCTAGGGTGACTGAACAATAATAAGGAAAGTAAGGAAAGCCCCCAAAACCCCAGACAAAGCAGCAGGGTGCCCAGGGAATATAAGGAAGGCTGCTGCCACTTTAGAGACCGAGGAAAGTTTGTCCCTTGATCAGTGTTTGAAGAGACCAGTGGGGCCCGGGCTGTCTGTAGTCCTCTGGCTGCCCTTACCCATGGATTGGCCCTGGCAGCACCAGTGCCACTCAGACTTTTCAGAACCCCAAAACTGCAAAGCCACAGACTGACCACCCCTCTGCTATATTTAATCTGAAGTTAAGTCTGTTTTAAAGTCCTGCTGTGGTGGCCAAGTCCGAACCTGCTGTGATACAGCATTCAGAGGACCTCAGTACTTGGTGCAGGTGGGCTCTGGGGGAGGCTGTGAGGTCCCCATGTGAACTTGGAAAGTGACTGTGTTGGTTCAAAGCCTGATTCTGTCACGGTCAGAGTGGGGGGGGTGTGTGACTGTGGGGCTGGGAGTAGCTGTTGTAACTGCTGAAAAATCTTGTCATGCTTCACACCTCCCTCTCCAGCTTTGTGCTCATCTTTCCAACTCTAGCCCATGGCCTTTTCTACTGACCACCACTAATTCAGCAACCTCCTCCTGAGGGCAAGCTCAGAGGCCTCTTGCTTGCCTGGTTTAGATGCATCAGACATAGAATAAAAACCTGGGGTCCTTGTTTCTTACATCTCTACCCCAGCGTTCCTGTCTTTTTTCTCAAGCAGGCATGAGCTTACCCCCCTGCCCCACCTGACCACCAGATCAATGCAAATACCATCACTTCAGCACTTGTGCCCACTTTATAAGCACTGGGCAGCTGCTGTAATGCTTGCAACACTCATGATGTAACCGTTGGGTTTAAGCCAGTGGTCTATTTTATGATTAGAGATTTTGTTTTTCACTGGAACGACTTCAAAGCTTTTTCATCGCCAGCTCATTTACTCCTTGCACCAGTGACGTGCCAAATGTGGGGAGAAAACGGGCGAGTGAAAGAAACAGACCAGTCCATGGCAGAGACTGACACCAGTGGCCCTCCGACCACTCCTCAACAAAGCTAACCTGACAAAAACTCAGAAGCTTGCTGAGAATTTTTATCCGGGGATAGGAAAATGCCAAATGAGTGTCTCTAAGCGAGAGGGCTGGGGCCCTCCTCCCCTTCTGCAGCGTGCACAAAGTGTGCCTTCCCCCACCCCAGCCTCCATGGGGCTACGAGCATCCTGAGGGACAGAACGGAGCAGGTCCTAAACACAATAAACATTACTGTCTGGATTAGTTTTTACATTTCTGTGTTTTATTTCTTGTTTTGTTTGAAATGACCTGTACCACAAGAATACAATTTATTTAACAGGTTTTTTTTCTTTTCTTCTTTTTATTTTTTATTTTTTTTTAGGAGCAGATAATAGTTAAGTAGATACTGTTTATTTCACTGTCTATAACTCCCTGCATCATTCTCACAGCCTCTGTCTCTCTGGCTTCTCCACGGAGCCCAGCCACAAGAACAGAGCGGCCTCTGGCCATATGATTGATTATAGCTTGTGGATACAAAGTGGAAGCTCTTTTTCCTCAGCTCCAATTGGTAATAAAAGCTCAACAAGTTACATTCTAGGGTCTTTCTCAATGACTTTCCCCTCTAATAGCTGCTTACATGTTTCTGGTGCAGCATGTTTTATTTTATATATTTGTAATAGTTTAAAAAAAAAAAAAAAAGATGACTTAGCTTACAAAGAGAAAAATAATGCCCCCTTAGCATAAGCAACACTGCAAGGTTCTGATTGTTGAGGGGGGGAGTTTCTTCTAGCTTCACAGTTCTGCTGCAAGGTGTAATGCCCAAGTTTCCCCAGAAACCTAATTCTGTGTGATATTTTAACTTTTCTTTTAATTGATCCCTGTGAAATTTGCTTTGCATTACAGGCCAGACACCGTTGTTCCCAGAGAAGAATGTGCCCCAAAGAGAAGAGCTGGTCACCTGGGAAGGATTGCCTTTTGTCGTAGCTGACGGGTACGTGGTTTCTGTTACCCACACATGCAAATCAGGGGCAGGAGCTGCTTTTAGCATAGTTGATGGATGTGGGCTTCATGCTTATTCACTGTCACTCACACACTTACCTCTACTGCTTTGCTTTGCTTTTCTTTAAGTCATAGAGCCCATTTGTGTCCCGAGGCTCAAGCTCCATCATCTGTTGCCCCATGTAGAGGGACAGCTGTATGGCACCGACTCTGTGACTCCTGTATTATGAGTGAATGGTGTAAAGAGCACTGACCCAGAACCCATTTCCTAGTTCATGTCTCAACTTCCACACCTTTAGACCTTTTTGCAGGAGACTGTGAGCATTCAAAACACTAAGCATTTGCTGAAGCCCTATTTCAAAGTGCACTGAGAGGACTACACTAAGATGTTACCCTTCTCTGCAGGCCCAGCTCACTGTGTGGCTGGACGTGTTCCTCAGCTGTGGCAGCAGGATGGTACTAACGACGCACAGCAGTTCAGAATAACTGGAGAGGGAGAGCTGGGAAGAGTGCAAGAGACCTGACCTGGTTCTCAAGGTAAGATGGCACAAGCCTTTTAAGTGTTAAATCTAGACAGGTGTTTCTGTCCCAGTTCCTGGGGAAGAGTTTGCATTCCTTGCTTAAAGAGATTAATATATGCTAATTACTGTCTGCTTCAGTTCCTGTCCTATTTCAGAAGTAATGCAAACATTTCCAGATGTATTATCCTTAAGCAATAGGGGATATTCTGATGGGCTCCATACAGTTGTAATGGAGAGAGGTGGTCCTGGAAAAATATCTCATTTAGTATCTTTACAGTGTTCTGCCAAAGCTAGAGTTGCTTCCATACCACAGCCCTACTCTAAATAGCCAGCAGTCAATATGGGCTAGAAGCTAACTCAGCAGCTCTCCATAATCATGTTTTGTAGACAATTCTCCTTCCCTGTTCTGGAAAGCAGGCACAACTCCAAATGCAACAAAGCTGTATGAGACTTTTTTTTGGTTGGTTTTGGGGTTTTTTTTGGTTTTTTTTTTTTTTTTTTGTTTGTTTGTGTGTAACTGACCTTTTCAGCCAGGGCCCAATAGAGTAAGAATTGCTTCTTAGGATCTTTTTAGCCCATTTTTGGGACAGCTCCCTTTGCCCAGCAAGTTGGGAGAAAGTGCTGTGGCTGAGCTAGGTGGGACTTGGCAGGGAAGCAACAGTGATCAAGTGAGTCAAACTTACAGGCGATAGCACAACTGAGCACATCTGTGAGAACATTTATGCCACAGCCAGGAAGAGTTGCCAAAGCTGGCTCTATAGTGATGGTGTCATTTCACTTTGGTCCCTATCAATCACAGATAGATACAGGGATCAGGAGTGCAGCCAAAAGCTTGTTTTCTGCCCAGCTGCATCTGGGAGGGAGCTGGGGAGATAAGCCCAAGTATCTGTTCAATGCACAAGGCTATTGTGTAATTGCTACCGCTGTGAGCACGGAAGCAGTCCCAGCTCCCATGTGCCCTCTTCCTCTTAGGTCTCTGCTGGTTTACTAATGTGCCTGAAGCAAGACTGAATTTCTTTATCAAGTGACTACAAAATGAGTGAGAGCAGCTATAACTGTGTTGCGTAGGGAGAAAGAGGAGATTGAACCGAACTAACTCAAGTACCAGGAGCAGGCTGGCTACAAGAGCTGAGAGGTCAGCATCAGTCAGTGTCCCCAGTCTCTGAGACAGCCTGAGCACTGGTCTGCAGCACTGACAGCCCTGCTGTGACACACTCTGCTCCAGTGAAAAACAAGCACCCAGTGTCTTGCTGATCACACACCTCAGCTCTGGAAGTTACACCTCTGCCACACCACTCTTCTCCCAGGGTAGCCAGGAAGGGATGGAAGCTTGAGGGGAACAGAGGCAGCAGAGCTAAGGGTGTCTCAAATATAGATCAGAGACTGTTTTGTCACCTCTGCTGCCATGCTGCTGACCATGAAACAGACAATACATTCAGGTCTCATCAGCTCAGGCTGGCTCAAAACTAAGTGACCTAGAAAATAAAATCTTAGAGGATGCCAACAGCCAGTTTTGTCAGTGACCTGCATTCCCCTCTGGCTATTGGGAATGCAGCAGTTCTGGCTTAGGCAGCAGATCTAAACCAGGGCTTGGAGACAGCAAGAACCTAGTTACATGAAAAGAGTAAATAAACATTCCCCCACCACCTCAAGGTCAGGTATTTCCGTTCCCATCAGCCAGAGAACCTCCTACCAAGCCCAGGTATAATCTACGTTAGCCCTTTTGCTGCTGTTGAGGCTAATGGGATGAGGCAGGGAAGACAGTAGTTGAGATATTGGGGGTTTCATGCCACCCTCTAATTTATTTCCCTAGGCTGCCACAAAAAAGCAATCTCTCAGGTTCAAGAGCTGCCTCCTCCAAAAAGCAGTGCCCTTGATTCCTAACTAGCATTTGGCAATAAGCCTAAGTCTCTGTGGAGGCAAAGAGCTATCACTTTAATGAAGTCTAGGAAAGCCCTGGTTTAGGGTGTATTTATACTTGGGCAGTAACCATGCAGACAAAGCCTTGTGTTCTCTGCCACAAGGAATAAGTGGGGAATGGCACTCAGCTGAGCTGAAGAGGCAGGTTTGATACACTATGGGGTGAAAAGTGTGGAAGAATTGTAGTTAGCACCACATAGGAGAGGATGCAGAGATTATCAAGTCAACCCAGCACTGAAGCATAGCATTGGGCTCTTTTTTTCTTTCTGTCTGGGAAAGGAGACTTGCATTCTCTCAGGGACATACATCCTACCTCTTCAGGGGCCTGCGGGGATTGTACATGGGAGGGACTAGCCAGGCGTAATGACACACTGTACAAGGTCACAGAATATCTTACACAGTTAGGAGCATCTTTCCCAGTAAGAAGTGGGGCCTGTATGTACAAGTGGTAGCTGTCGCCAGAGGAGCCTGGGAGGCAGTCATTTTGATCAGGAGAGGTCCAGCAGCATTTTTCTCCAAAGGAGCATTTGCTCTATGGTTAGAGCCAGAAAGGTGACAAAAAGTAAGGACCCAGGCTGCTTCCCTTTCTATCTGACCCCTCACAACACCAGCAGATAAAGTTTATATTGACTCTATTCTTCCTCTCTTCCTGCTTCTGTCCCCACTCCCCCCCCAGCACTGGCGGAGGGAGCTGGGGAGCAGGCGGCCTGGACAGCGCTGAGAGCATCACTGCTCAGAGGGGCTGAGCCCCGATCACCACCTCAACAAGTGCAAGAGCATATTCTGGTATTTCCCACAGAGAAAACAAACGAAAAAAAGAGAAACAGGTGACTGATTAAAAGAGTTTCCCCCCTCCTGTACACGAGATTCTGCAGTCACGCCGACAGATAGACATTAAATAATTCTTCCATAATAAATGATTGGAGATAAAAGCCGGCGGTGGCTGCTGCTGCTGTTTGGATTGCTCCATTGTCTGCATCTTTGTTTCTAGTTTGTTCCCCCGGCCACTGTCGGCTGGCGCTGGGGCTGTCAGACCTTTGCCTCTAGCATTTCTAGGAAGAGTTTATGCATGGGAACCTTGCCCTGCAGTTTGATGCTGTAGAAGTGCTGCACAGCTTTGGCGGCCGTCTGCCGCAGGAGGGGCAAGGTCAGGAGCAGCTTGCCTGCTCGCCGGGGCTCCTCGTTGCGCTGACTCAGCTCGTAGTCCTGCAGGGCTTCGTGGAGAAGGTCTTGGAGTTTCTGCACTGCATCCATGTCCTCTATGTGCATGGAATCTGGAGGGGGGGAGAGGAAGAAAAGAAAGCAAACGACATTCAGACAGAGGAAGGAAATCTTTTATGGTCCTGAAGTTAAAAGTGTTTTCTTTTTTTTTTTTTTTTTTTGGGTGGTGGTGATGGTGTTTTGTTTCTTAAGGGGAAAAAAACGCCAACACCTTGCTGGCAGGTGTGGATGCTGCTGCTGTGAAGTTCATCTGATCTGGGCTGATCCCAACGAGTTGGCTCCAGCACTGCAGAGACAGTCAGCTTGCCAGGGGTAGGTCTCACACTGTGCCCTATTTTGTGTGCTGCCCATTTTGCCAACCACCCCAAGGCTGTGCAGGGGTCAGCTGGGGGGGTTTTGTGACTTGCACATTCACTTGCCCTCCATGCTCCTTATGGGGAGAGTCACCCTGCAAGGGGCAGCAGCTGCCGTGCTGCCGCTTGGGAGCAATCTCATTAAGAATAATTAACACTGCTATAGCGCTTCATCTGTCTAAACTGCCTAATTGCCGTGCAGCTGCTCAGGGTGTCAGCAAGACAGAAAAGCCCCAGTAGGTCACAACCAGTGTGCCCAGGGGTGTTGCCAGCTCCACCTTTGTGCATATGCCCCTGTTCTCAGAGACCGTCAGCAGCTGCTCAGGGAGCTTCTGCTTCCGTAAAGGAAACCTCCTGCAAGGCCTCTTCCCTTAGGCTGCCACTCAGAGTTCTACAGGCTGCCAGAGGGGCTAGCAGGGTTTACAAAGCAAGCACGGCCCCTTGGCGTGTCTCTGAGGCAAAGGTAGGTGGTAGTGACCCAGTCCAGGGTCGAGCTGGGGAATGCAGGTTGAACACAGGCTCTTCAACTTGCAGGTAAGTCACAGTGACAGAGGGCAGCACCACAGAGCAGAGCAGCAGAGATGGTGGATTAGAGAAGCTAACCAGGCACAGTGTCACTGAAGGTTTTTCTCCTTTTCATCTTGCTGATACTTGCTGATTTCCTAAAACCCTGACAGAGCTGGAGACACCGTTCCCTTGTCTTCGTTGTTTGGAGACTTTTAATTGATACTGAACCCATTGATAAAAGATTCCTGCTACAGGGCAACAAATCCAGAAGCAGCAGCAAAGGGACACTCCAGCGAGCAGACAGGCAGTTGCAGTGTCTGCTCTTGCTGCTGGGCTTTGCAGTGTGGCAGCACCTGGGCTTAGCCCACGCACATACAACAAAAATGTGAGGACATGGATGGGCTCCTCAGTGTGACAGCAGCAACGGGGAGGGAAGCTGGCTGAAGTGCCAAAATCTCTCTAGAAATATGTGTCATCTCTATGGAGAGCACAACACAAATTGGAGACTGTGAATTTCACAAGATAAATGTACAGTAAGTGCTATTTATGATGCATGGTTTATAAAGTATTACAACAGTTGGGAAAATATTATGTCTAACAAAAAAGCTGTTTAAGAAGCTGTTTAGAAGAAATGTACTAATTAGAGGATGTTACAGGGTTGTACTCCCAAGAAGATTTCTGAAGGAGGACTGTTCTTGCTGCATCTGCTTTTTGTGTCCAAGAGACCAGGCAAAGAATCTCAGAGAAGGGCTGGTAAGTCATCACAGAGACCTGACCTACCCACAGAGGTTGATTCTGAAAAGTAGGGAGGGAAAAGCATGTTGCCCAGTCAGTCTGGCAACTTTTCACAGCCAGGTAGCACCTCTGGAAAATGTCTATGCACCATCCAGGAGAAGTGAGTGGGATCTGTTTTTTTGCCAAGTTGCAGAGATAAATTTGGACACTGGAAGCACCAAGAGCTGGAGCTTGAAGAGAAATGTCCTCCAGCCTTTCTGTTTAATGTCCTTCTGGCTAGGGGCTCAAGGGGGAGAAGTAATCACAGCCCATCAGAGCCTGCAGATCCCAACAGGTGCTAGAAGCACTAGGCAATGAGCCGTGCTTCAGGTCAAAGTGGGTACTCTGTTTTCGGGTACAGATGCTGCTGTACAGTAGATAGAATCCCAAAGCTGTATCCTTCTGCCAGCTGACTTCTCTAAGGTGATGAGAAATAACAGCACTAAATAACTAGACATATAGAGGGAGATGAATTGGGAAAATAAAGATCAAAGCTTGCCCTACCCCCCCAACTCTTTGCTGAAAGAAGCTCAAAATTGGCAGCTGACTGCAAAAAATAAAATAACATTGCAGGATTAATTTCCTTGCAATCCATCAGTGAGCTGGTGTCGATGGCATTGATAAACTGTTAATTACAAAATCAATAGCTATGAATTTTTACAGCTGTCAGAGCACTGAGGTGGAGGGAGGCTGCCTGACCATGTCCCTGAGGGTCAGCTGGCCTAAAAGTCAGGCTTCATGTCAGCAGCCCTTCTCCAGCACTGCTGGGATGGGGTACAGGGCAGGTGTGAGGATGGACAAGGCCCACTGCCTTCTCATCTCTTTTCTTGCAGCTTCTGGCAGAAGCAGGAGGAGCAGGGACCTCATAGAACCTGTTAGTACAAAATTTGCTACACAGCCCCTTGCTCGATCCAGATCTCATTTACTCCATCTCAGCACTTAAATGCACTGTGGGAAAAAAAGTGGAAAGTAAGGTTTGGCCAGTCTGGGATGTGCTTAACTGAACGTGTGCTGTGTGCTAACCTGGAGAGCTCATCAATACACAGGTTGATTAATTTAAGGAAAAAGGACCTAGGAGTGCCTGCTCGCCCTGAGGTAACAAGTTAAGTCTATGGCACCCCTGTGCTGTCAGAAAACGGGTGATCGTATTGTTGGGACTTGCCTGCTGCTCTAGGCATTAAGAATTCTTTTCTCAGCTCTCTAAAATGCACTTAGTAAAAACAGAGTTCACTTGAGTTGTCTTTGCCAGTCCCAGCAGGTGTGACCTTGGTGCGTTACACTGAGGACTCAGAGACCAGCCACAGCTCCAGCAAGGTCAGCCTATTGTCAGCTTGTCCTCTAGTGAAGAGCGAGCGAGCTCCAACTTCTGTTGCCATTTGTTTTAATTCCTAGAAGCAAAGGGTCAATATACTCAGGGCTGCATGGAAAAGAGGAACGTCCTTAGAAGCTGGGCTGCATAAGCAGTTACACCCCACAGAGATAGGGGAAATTCAGGAATTTGTCTAAACGGGAGGCACTAAGCAGGTCTGGGCAGCAGAGGTGCTTAGTCTAAGTGCTCAGCTTTAAGCCTTGTCTCCGACCCATGGGAGTGGAGGCCTGGCCCAGAGGTTGTCTGTGTTCCTACTGGCTTAGGAATCAGGTGCCTGCATGCAGCCACCCACATCCAAGCTCTGCAAGTTTCCTCCATGTCAGAAATACGCTACAAAAAATAGCTTATATTAAAAGAATATGAAGGTTGAATGAGGAGGTTACATTCAAAAAATACACTTGCACTATTCCAGCTTCCAAATGTGTGTGTTGTGAGGGGCTTTAATTACATAAAAAATGAGATCTTGTGCTTTACTTTCGTATGTTTCAATACAAGTAAAAAAGCAGGATTTTTGTGGATTATGCTCCTACACAACTGCACTTCCAGCTGCACTAGGAGAAACTCGTGAAGTCGGAATGGCTTTTCCCATCCAGCTCAGAACGTGCTTTGGCCTATGTCTCCTGACCTTAACCTTGATTTCTTTACTCCAGCATTGGAAGCAGAACCCCAAAGCAGCCGATGAGTGTTGGTTGTTCTGCTCTGTCTTTGCTCAGTGTTTCTCCACTCCTGACACAGACTGTCCCAAAAGGCTTACCCTGGGCTTAGTCTTGACAGCGCAGTAAGCACTACCAGAGAGCGCTTCTGTTCCACCGCGAGGAACTTGACAGCATTAAGGCTCGGGTCCTGCAGCATCTCTGCTCATAGCATGGGCCCCATAAATGTCCCGGTGTGGCACTTCTCCTGCCACCCTGTCACAACCACTACCTTAGCACTTCAGCTTCTCTGAGGAGCCCTTCTCCCTGTTGCAGCCTGTGACCTTCCTGGTAGACAGGAGCAGGTTCTTTAACAAGAGTTGATTACATCGCCACAAGCCACCGTCCCACAATTGAGAGAGGCCAGCCTTGGCCATCTGCCCATCCTGGTTCAGTGGCAAAGTGAAGGCAGCAATTAGAGCTAAAAAAGCAATATATGAGAAATTGAAAAAGGGAACTAGATAGCAATTTATATGAATCAGAAGTTATGAAGTGTAGAAAATCGATAAGGGAAGTGAAGGACATCGGAGGAAAATCCATGGCTGGAAGGGCTAAGGACACCAAAGAAGTTTTATACATATTTAAGAACTAGAAGAAAAAATGACCATATGTATGGGGAACTCTTTTCACCTGTAGATGATTAAACTATTAATAGCGGTGCAGAGGAGACAGAAGTCCTCAGTGAGTATTTATGTCCTGTTTCAAAAACAATAGCAGCATCATGTACCTGTGTTATATGAAGATGATGACTTCTTAGTCTGTTGTTTATGGAAGAAGATGTTAGACATCTGTTAGGGACAAACTTCACAGAAATCAGCACAGATGGATAACTTGGCTTTAAGAGTTCTAAAATGGCTGGCAGAGGCCCATCTAGGGCAGATTAATTATTAATGATTGTTGGTATTTTTGAGAAATTCAAGATGACTGGAAAAGTTCTAATGTTGGAAATATTTTCCTAGGTCTTACCTGATCATTTCCATGCTAACCTGATGTGAAACAGGGCACAATAAAGGAAAAAAATATTTATGTTGAATTAAGATTTATAAGATGATCTTACAACTACTGGCAATCAACATGATACTTTGGAATAGAGGTCTTGTCAAACAAACCTGATTTCATTCTCTGATGAGATTACAAGTTTGGTTGATAAAGTTAACTGTGTAGATATAATAGACTCAGGCTTTTATAAGGCACTTGGCTTAGCACCACAGGACACTCTCATTAAAAAATTAGCACTATGCAATATCAATAAAGCACACTTTCAATTGATTAGTAACTGGCTAGATGACAGATCTCAAAGTAGCTATAAGTGGTGACTCATTCCTGAAGGAGGAGTTTTCTAGTGGAAATCCACAGGGATCAGTTAAAAAAAACCCAGATGCTACTCAACATTTTTATTAATGAGCTGTAAGTAATTTTTTTTTTCTTTTAAATTGCTGCTGCTAAGAAGTATGGATGGCAAAGGGAAACAGAATCATGGAAAATAGTGAGGACAGGGCAGGCTCACAGCATTCTGAACCACTTGCTTACACTTGAAGTAATACATCTATAGCCAGGGAATGCAACTGTGGAAGAGGAACTTTATTGTGTCAAGCTGTGAGCTGTAAAAAGACCTGGGGTCATAGGACACAGCTCAACAAAGACCAGTATCTGGAGGATGAAGTCAGGCAAAATGATGTTAAATATAGGGTGTCTTCCTTTTTTTTTTAAACCGAGCAAACAGTTAATTATTACAGTCAACTACCATGAAAGATGGAGATTCCCCCTCTTTCAATCCCTTCAGGTTCACACTAGGTGTCTCTCTGGAAGGCAGCTTTAGCCACAGATATTGGACTCACTGCTGGGCTGCAAGGGCGAATTCTGTGACCTGTACAATGCAGTTCAGCAAGATCTGATGTGAGACAATGAGACTCAAGGGATGTAGAGGGAGCCCTTGTCACACAGTAGCTTCAGCAGTTTCCCTTTTGGAAGGGACTCCTGAGCAAATATATGTCTGGCTTTTGTGCAGTATCAGTACAGCACCTCTTGTGTCTGCCACAGCCTGCTGGGCTGAGGGCTGCAGCCCTCCCTAGACTGAGATGGAAGGCACTGGGCTAAGGGCTCTGGCCTTCCTCATCCTCTTCTCAAGAAGAAACAGGCAGTATCAGGCTTCTCCCAGCACATCTTACCCTCTACCATCCAGATCCACACTGTCTCTCAGTTAAAGGGGAATTCAGTGTCAGTGGTCACTAACATCTCTGGGACAGGACCAGGCAGCCCCAACCCCACCACTTTTCGTGGGATTTGAAACTGGGACAAGAGTTTCCCTGCTTGATGTATCTGACTAACACTACAGCTTGGATACAGGCATGGCCCACATCCCCTTTCCTGAACTCACCGCAGTGGAGTCAGCTTGCTAGTGGAGGAGGGTGCACAGCCTTTCTTTTACTGCCAGACACCAGCAGCCATCTCATCCCTGCCTGGTTCCGCTCCCTAATTCAGGGCCAGAGCACAGCTGGGGCTCTAGCAACAGCAAGCTTAATTTCTCCCTGCTCTCCACCTTAGGTCCTGCTCTGTGGACAGAGAGGAGCTTTGAGGATGTTGCATGACACATGCAGAGCACAATTTCAGGCCAGATAACAGTGTGGGCATTGAGTTCCCTGACTGTGGGTCTAGCTGGGCCAGGGCTGTACCTGAGTTGGCAAGAGCCAGAGCTTTGAGCGTGACAAACTCCTCCTTTTCCACCTTGAGCTTCTTGTAGCGGCGCACCAGTTGTAGGATGGCCAGGTAGAGCTCCAGCAGCCCCGTCAGACGAGAGTGCTCTTCATCCATGATGTAGTCCTCAGCATAGACAAGCTTGTCCTCATATGGCAGAGAGCGATACACAATGCCCAGGATGAGAATTTCCATCCAGGCGCTCTGTAGGAGGCTCATCTGGTCCCCGAGGGAGAGGTTGGAGAACCCTGACATGGCAAAAGACAAGCAGGGTCAAACGGGTGTGCAGGAAAGCCTCTAGGAGCCTGGGGACCCCAAGATTCACCCCAAGCACTCTCCCCGATTGTCCTGCTGCTTTAACAAAGAAACAAACAGACACCATACTAAAGCGACCCTATGTCTGTGGCCATCTGCACACATAGACTTTACCCTTGTCCTTACTCCCATGCCCACCCACAGCCTCCAACGGGAGTCCTGGTGCTCTGACTGCATTTATGGCAACACAAGGTTAATGATAACCTCTTTTCAATGATCTCTGCTTCTTCTATAGCAGCAACTGTTTCATACATCATCCTGATTGCTGTTCCTCTAGTTTTGTACTGCAGCCTATTAGTCTGCCCCAGCTGACTGAAGAAGAGAGAAGAGCTCCTGATGGCAGAAAAGAGAGCTTCTGATGAGATAGAAGGGAATGGCACAGGCCTGAATTACAAGCATATCACAATATCATTTTGGCCAACATGAGAAAAGGTCTTGCCACAACAGAGTACTCAAAAGCTGAACACATTTGTGAACGGAATCATCTATTCCTCATGACTCCTGGAGCTCCACACCATCATCTTTCTGCACCTCGTAGCCAGTAACCCTACCCAGTATCAAAAACACCTTTTTTGGTGCCATTCAGGTATCTAAATCCCAGCCAAACCCTGTAGCAACAGAACCAGCACCCAGCAGTGAACCAAGTCATTCTCCTCAAATACAGGAAGAGCAATCACCATCTGAAGATAGACCCTGACAGCCCCAGGGCCCACTTGAGAAAGTGAAGAGGCCAACAGAGAGGCATTGTCTGCCCTGAGAGGGAAAAAAAAAAAAAAAAAAAAAAAAAAAAAAAAGAGTGCATGGGAAGGAAAACTGTGTCTGTTACGTCCTCTGTACCAGGTACCCTGACATCCAGACCATGAAAGATCCTGGGACACAGGCGCTGTGCAAGAGCCATTGCAGACAGGGATGCCAAGCACAGTGTGTTGGTCCCATCTGGGCAGCTCCTGCCCACCAGTGACAGACAGGGACTTTGCTTTTTAGCAGCTCCTTGGGGCTAAAGGTTCCCAGGGCTGTGAGAGAATGGGACATCCAGGCACCCCTCAGCTGGGGGAGCAATGGTCCCCCAGCTTCCCCTGCCAGTTTTCTCCCCAGATGTTTATTAAGCCTCAGGGCTCACCAAGAGGCCTGTGAGCTCATTGGCCTCCATCCAGGAGCCTCCTGGCCCTGCTGCCTGTGTGCTAGGCTCAGCGGGACTCCTTTATCCCACAGCCCTCTCTGCTCACAGTTCTTGGCCCCGCATCTGGGCCTGGGTAGCCAGCCACCATGATGATCATTTGATTTCTCTTGTTATCAAGTTGGCAATTAACAAAAGAGCTGATGATTGCTATATTGACTGACTGTGGGTTCTCTTTTTCTATCTGCACTATCTCAGCTGGGGAAGGGAAGGCAGAAGGGTGGGTTAGTGGTATTTATTTATCACTACGCCATGTTTTGTGTTTGTGTTGCCAGGGGAAGCAAAGGGTGATAATGGCCTGGCAGCCCTTGGACATCCAATTTCCCTTATCAGGCCACTGAATAGAAAAGAGGCCCCAGGCCACATTAATTAACAGATACCAATCAGCTGTCACGTGTTGTGTGTGCAAGGTCTGAGGGGAGCAATGGGTGGGAGGGAAGAATCAATAAACCATTGGGGAGGAGTGCCAGAGGGAACAGCTAAAGAGAAGCCCAAGCTACTGGGGAGAAGAGCTGCAAATCCAGCTCCATGAATGTGTGACTGTTTCCTGTACAGCACAGCCAGAGCTCCATGTAGCGCCTGGTGAATCCCACCTCTTGCTCAGGCTGTGAGTATTTCAGGGGTGCCTGGTCCTTTGCCTCACCCTTCCGCCCCTTGTCTCCTGCAGTCAGTACTGTGCTGCTCCTGAAGGCAGCCCTCCTGACTGAGTCCAAGTGCAGGTTGATGCAGCTCAAAGGCTTGGAATCCTGTCTCCCCAGGTCTCCTGCTTGCTGCACAGGGAACTGATGAGATTAACCTTGAGACAGGGGTAATGGTGCTGTCCTCAGCCACTGTCACATTCTCTAGCACCTGGAATCTCTTCTTTAGTCACCCCTCTCCTGGCTCTGACCATGGAGAACAGCCCGGCATTTAGGTCACGTGGCCTTTCTGCATCTTCATTCTCCATCTGGATTACAAAAGGGGTTATGCTATCACCTCACTGTCGTCTGTCAGTGAAAGTTGTTAAAGATTGAGAAACAGTCATGCAGCAGAGTGAGAGGATTCAGAACAGACACGGCTCACACATTTCTGCTGGAGAATAAAGTAGAAACACTGACTTAACTCTAGCAGTAGTCTGTACATCCAGCACCTCTGTTAATCACTCTTTCCCAGAGGCAGTTATGGCAGGTGGGAATTGCACAGGAGAGACCATGTTTTACCCTGTGCCAAGAAGAACAGAAGTGCCAGCTGCAATTGCCCTACCCACCTGGGAAAGCCCCCCACCAGAAGCACTCCTAGGTAGCACACAACTCCAGCTCCGACAGGCAGGCGTGAGGGAAAGAGTGCTGCGATGCCAAGCTTGGAGTTGAAAGGTCTGGCAGAATCAGGACTCTTTTCCTCCAGTGTTTACACATGTAGAATGCAAGGGCTGGAGGACTGTGCCTCTAGCATTGCAGTCTGCACAGACAAGGGAAGATATATAACTTGGGCTCTCCCATGCTATAAAACTTGAGATCAGGAAAGGTAAACGCTAATTTCACCTGGCCAAAATCACGACCTTGCTATTATAGGTTTATAACATCAGAGAACCTCTAGTTGTGAAATTCAACTGTCTCACCATCTTACAGCTCCCAGGAATCCAGCACTTTTGCATTCCTGAGCTGTTTGATGGCGCAGCATCCAGAAAGCACCCTTAGTGATCTGTTTCTTGCAGCTTTTCTCAGGTCTTATCCTGATAGTTGCTGAATGCTCCACTGCCCTCCATAGGCTCCCAAAAAAGGAGCCTCTGTCTCTAGCAGAGAGCTTCATGCATGTTTCCCTCCTTCCCAGCTGCAGGTTGAGAAAAGCTACTTTATTTGCAATAGCTGATGTGACATTCAGATTTTTTATTTTTTTGTGATTTCTTTTTATTATTATTTCAGCGGTTTGGCAGTGGGAGCTCCCAGAATTAAAAAAAAAAGTCACATAATTTGTGGCAAGTGGAGTTCATAATCTGTTAATTTATTATCATTTCTGTCATCCTGGAGGGCCATTAGTAGAGGTAATAAAGGGAGATGTAATTATAGGATCTGAGGCCACTCCAGACACAGCTGCTGTCACTCCACTTGCCATATTTCATTCTGTGCTAGTACTATCGTCTTCCTAGTGTGAACAGCACAACAGCTACCCTGGGAGAGCCTTCATCGTCACCCCTCGAGAGAAGCCTTGTCTCCCTGCATCAAGGCACGCAGAAGAGGTAGATGTTGTTCAAAGACAATTAGCACAGGGGGAGGGAGAGTTGTGGGGAAGGGGCCTCATACAGAATGGAACGATGCCACGTTGGCTAAGCATGGCTTTTGAGCTAATGGCTAATAAGGCTATTGAGCTAATAACATTTACTAAACACCATTAAATCATGCTTTCTTGTTATCACAGGAGATTGTCCTTAAGCTTAACTGATTTTATTTGCTAACACTGTGGAGTAGAAGTTTGTGACACCTGGGATAAAAAGGTTGGTATGAATTTAACATCACACTGTTCTTTACTAATTGCAGTGTGAACACTGGCAGGAATATACGGCTTTTGTTCCTTTCTCCATCTCTCTCTGCTCAAGAGTCAGGCGCACAGAAAGCAATGTCCTGTTTTGCTGAAATTCTTTGGAAGGCAGAAATACAGGGCATGGATAATTTCGACACCTGTCAGCCTTCTGGCCCTGCCCTGCTCTGCCCCCTTGCTGCCTAACTCAGTATGTTTCATACTTGTTTCAGAACTATAGGGTATTTTGTTCCGTTTCTTGGTACTAGTCCCTTGTGTAACAATCCCTGAACTCTCCTGTACACACTGTCCTGTTATAATCCTGCAGCTGGTCTGAGCTGTGCCAGGCTGATGGCTGTGATGCAGGGCCTTTGACAGGAAAGGAGAGTACACAGAGAAATTTGAGATGATGGCAGGTATATCCTGCCTGTCAGAAAGGAGAGGAAGAGCCCCTTCCAGAGTGCAGAAATAATCACTACTGTACTCCTGTTCTGGGATAATATCACCATGGAAGCTGGAATAATCTGTAGAAACTTAGAGCTGAGCATCCCATGCCCATCCCACAACTGCAAACTAAGGAACTACAGCAGGGCACCCTGTGCGAACAGAAATAGCTAACTAAGGTTAGAAGAACATACAATGGCACCTCACTGGACAGGTGTAGCAGCTAATTGCATTGCAATAAAACCATTCCTGTTAACACCCCAAGTACTGGGTTAGTAGAGCAATCCAGGCTGAGTTCCCTAATCGCCACTGTAACCCCACTTGTGATGAATCAGCCCCAGATGGATTCCAGCAGTAGTGATGGGTGTAATCCCTACAGGTACTGCAGATCTTGTGTAAGAAGGGCACCACTGAGATTAACCTCTACTCAGAGACACCACCCTGAAAAAGTTTCTCCAGACTTTATAGTCCCACCACAGCACAGCCCATATTCCATATAGCCCAGGAAACTACTAACCCTTGAGTCACAGGAGAAATACTCTCTCTGAAAAAAGAGAAGCAGCCACCAAAAAGCCAAAAGGGATACATGGAAATACAAAACACATGCCAAAATACATGGAAGAACAAAACAGTCTGATCACTCATGCTGAAATGCCTCATCAAAGAAGAACTTAAAGCCAAGAAGCAAAGCAAGAGAATATAGACAACATGCAATAAGGGTTAAATCCTGTGATCCTGGGCTGAGCCTCAGATATTCTCCTGACACAAGGAAATGGGACTGATGGCAGGAGATGGCTGTAGTGAGCTGTTCATAGCAGGTGTCTGAAGCAGTCTTTGGAAAGTTGCCATGTAAACCCCAAGGACATCCCCTAAATTCCCTGTGCATCCTTCTCCACACCCAAATCCAACCTATCTTTTTTTTGGCAGGGAACAGACAGGAGCTAGAGATAGGAAGGGTTTTCCTTTCCCAGATCAAATCTTTGTCCCCAGAGTGCCCTTGAGGACCATATCTGCTCTTTCAGTGTGGATCCATCCTACCTGCAGGTGTGAGACACTTGCTATGTCACTCAGTCATACAGGCACTCACTGGATAGTCAATGAGCCTTCCGTCACATTGCCAGTAAGTTGTCCTCAGTATTTGTCAGCATAGAAGCTAGGAGAGTCACTGACAATAGTGAGTATGTCCTCCATCCCCGTGGGACTTGTTCTGTGATGAATCCAGTAAGACAAAAGCTTTCCTGAGTTTGGGCAAGAACGCCCACTGCAGACAGGATGGGTACCTGCCTTGCCATTAGCAGTGAAGTGCAGTCACTGCCACAACATTAATTCATCTATAAACACAACAGGCCTAGGTCATCTTGCTGCAGTGCAAAATCACTAAAGTCCACTCTGCCATCCCAAAGACTGTTTCACAAGTGCTTCCACTGTGCCATTCAGTACCAGGTATAACAGAGAACTTTATCATTTCATCTCAAATCCCAGGGCACACACACATACAGTCATCAATTTATGCCCATACACCATAGGCTTGACTGGGGTTTGTTACCAGTGAAAGCCCATCACACGCAGCTTTCTGGGACGTTAATTTCCACCCATCACTATACGTAAAAAGCCTGGTTGAAGACAAAACTGACAGGTGAAGTGGTAAGTAATAGCTCCCTTTGCTGTTTATACTTACACTCCTATAATTCCTCCTGCTTACCTGGGATGTGCTTTGCCCAGCCAATGATCACCACCAGTTCCCTGTCTGCCAGGTCACAGAGGGTTGTCAGGGCTTTGATGTCACTCTCTGGCATGGTTGGATCCGGCATGGCATAAATCTTCTCTGGCTCAGCCACCAGCAAGTGGGAGACAATCTTAGTCACTGCACATTTTAAAGGAGAAGTTGTTGGTGGATCTCTCATGACATAAGGTGACATAAGGTGTTACAATGGCCCTTTCTAGAAGGACGTTCTAGAAGGACGTCTAGAAGACGTGATAAGACTTGACTGAGTCCATAGGACCTCAGAAATGGTTTTGATCACAAAAGGAAAGACCACATTGCAGTTACATGAGCTGTAGTGATCTGGCTATATCAAACCAGCTCTGCACAGGGATGACAAAACCTCTTGTAAGGTTGTCAGCCATCCCAGGTAGGTCTGGCAAGGGGAGGAGGAGGTTGGTGGGATGTGGAAACATTGAGAGAACAATGGGTAGTATGGAAAAGAGAAATCAGCATGGGACCAGTTCTGTTAACAGCTTGGATACAGGAGAAGATCAGAATATCACTAAATGGATTTACATAATTTCCTAGGAAAGGTCTGGTATTTAACCATAGGTACAATGAATATAGCACCTGGGCTGTGCCTTAGACATACCTAATCTACCTCTGCATCACCATAAAAGAAAATAATCCCAGTGCTGGTGACTGACACAGGAATTGGAAATGACAACTGCTCTGTTGTATGTTTTGGGAGACCAATGAAAAGAAACTTAGTGGTTGCTCAGAGGACCACAACCAGTACATACGTGGCTTTTTAGCTGGGGGAGGGATCTGTAGGCTCAGGTAAGTGCTACTCTCAGAATCCAGCCTCCTCTTGTATTTCTGACGGCCTCCACGGACTCGATCCAGACGAACACCTGCAAGTAAAACAAGATAAATCCTCATGATTCCTTAGTGCCACAGAGAACCTTGACATGTAGTTGCTAAAATTTACAAAATAAGACATTCCCCACACTCCAGGGAGCTTCCCTCTCCCAAACACCTGAGAACTGAAACCAGCAATCCCAATAATAATACCAGCTAGACTGCCTCCAGCCCTAGCATGCTGCTGTGAGCTTTACTTTTATTCAAAACATTAATGAAGACAGAAATTAACGCATTTAAACTCCTGAATCACCATCAATCTGATGGGCAAATGGAAAGATTCAGACCTCAATGCCCTCTAGATGATCTTGCTTCTAAAAAGAAAGACTTTAAATGCCAATCAAACCTGCAGTTATAAAAATAAGCTTTTAGATTGTTCTTAAAAATGAGAAGTTAAATGTTCTGTGACTTCTCACTGTTTATATTTGAAAAAAGTGACCTATAGCAAATAGATTATGAACTATGAATTCAACAAAGATGTTTCAGCCTTGATCAAGTAAGGCAACTATAATAAAAGTAGAACCCAAATAAATAGAAACAACCTCTACTACAATAAAGCGAACTGCGCACTGACTACAGTTCCCAGTGCCTGGGAAGCACCAGTGACTGTCACCATGCACAAAGCCATAGCAGCATCAATAGACCAGGAGCAGCAGTTGAACTGCTGTATTAGTACAAAATATGTTGTTAAAAACAAATTGTGAAAAAAAAGCCATAGATATTTGTCCAATTGTCAGTTATTTCTGGCCAGCCATAAGGTCTCTGGTAATCAGTTCTTGTGAAATTGCAGTAACTCAGTCTTTCTGGGAGAAGCAGCTACTGCAAAAAAATAAATAAAAAAATAATAAAAATCTTTCAAGGTAAATACACATAGGAGCATTCAAGTACAATAAAAATTTGAATTTACATTATACAAGTACTTCCTTAGAAACACACATGAGTTTATCTAGTCTGATCACAGGATCCAATTATGTGATACACTTACTAATCACAGCGAGCCATTAATATTTTGCAATCAATCAACTGCATAAACACAAACAACTAAAAGCAAACACTCCAAATCAGGTTTGAAGTGGTGCTTTTTGAACAACTTGTGCACCTGAAAAAACCTGCAGTCTGCTGACAAACATCCTACCCCAGAAAGAGACACGTCTCTGTCGGTTACAGTGTGTTTCAGTGCCACAGTCGCTTACTGTGTCATGGAAAAGAGACAGGTTTTACTGGAACGCCCACACCAGCCCCACAAATCCGTCACTCGACACAACAATTAGATTCTGATACTTTTCATGGCTGGAGCACCCAAACCAGCTCGACAGACAGTACCAACAGCCCCCCGATGGCAGGAATAACCAACACCAACCAGGCCAGCAGCACTCAGTCACACAGTCTGGCAGCAAAATCTCTCTGGCTGCAGCGACACCCACATGGAGGTCTAGGTGGCATTACCAGTGAACCATTGTGTGTGGGGACAGAGGCTCACAGTCATGGTGTAATTAATGCTGCTTCCTTTTAAGAGTCCTGCTGCTCCCACTGAGTGGGAGAAGCAGAAATGAGCAGGTCTGGAGCTCTTCAGAGCAAAAGAACTTCTGCGGCAAGTGGCTGCTTGGGAGCAAACATTGAAGGTGGAGAGAAATAGATGAAGCTGGTAGGTGAACTCAGATCACACTGAGTAATTTCCTTCCCCTGCCCCATTTTCTATTTCTGACTGTGTGGAGAACTCCCTGACAAGCCTAAGCATAAGTACCACCTTTGTCCTCTATTACATGGTAGTGTTTCTGAAAATATTGCTTCTTTTACCTCCATTCCCAACAGCAGATAATCTATAGGCAAGATTCCTTCCTGGGAGCACCAACATGTTTCAGAGAGTGATTGCAGAAAGGGCAGCCAGGGAATCTCAACATGAGATTATCCAGGGATATTCCTGCAGAACAGCACTAACAAAGTCCTGGATGAAGCAGGAAACTTTCATTTCCATCCATGATTTCTTTCCCTCTATAAATGTGCCCTGTTTTCCTATGAAAGATCATGCTCTGCTGAGTAAATGACACCTACCTAATAAGCCAGGAGAGGAGGGAGAGACACAAATTTCAGAAACTGCCAGAAAACCAAGTAACCAGGTGTGAAAATTAAAAGGGTCAGAAATACACTGTTCAAAGATTATGAAGAAATCCAAAACAGACTGCAGGAATAAAGGCCTGAATCACAGCTCTCCAGGACTCTCACAAAAGAGTGGTCACAGGCAGATCCACTCCCTCACGCCAGTGGCCAGGATGTCATTGGTGCAGGGAGATGCCATTCTCAGCCCAGGAGAAACCAACACACAGCCCCTCCAAGATGTTTTTGCTGTGCAGTTTGATGAGTTGCAGGGAGGGGGAATTGGGGAAAAGAGCTTGTTTCCTTCTCCCAAGGAGAAGCATGCCATCCTCCAGCGCTTGGCAGAAGGATGGCTGCACAGGTTGCAGCAGTATTAGGGACCCTCAATCAGATTATAAGGACACAAAGGACTTAAGTGCATTAAAAAAAGATAAGAGAGACGCAGAGAGATTTACCCTCCATCCCTCCTTCCCTCACTGAGCAGATAGAGGTCTGTTTGTCCAAGGACTTTGGCTTGTTAATTTTGAAGAAGTGTTTGTCCTCCTCTTGTTCCCCATCCTGTTCGACACTCCTTGAGGCAAATATTTTCAATCAGCATTTGGAAAGTCACTATTCTGCTCTGTTGTCATCGCTCCAGCTGCAGAGCTGGTGAAAGGCTGGCCCCTAAGTAGCACTTCCCAGTGCCTGTTGCTGAATAACAGTGACCTGCGGGTGCTACAGGAAACAAAAGCATTTCAACCCCTGAGTTCCTGACTGTGACACTCCAACCGTAAGCATCATGGCAAAATCCCTTCCCCAAAGATGTGACAGCCTAATATGGAAGGAAAGAGCACAGCCAAAATCAGGACTGAGCTGTGGAATTCAAGTGGCTTCTTAACGCCTGCTGTTCTACCTTGATTTTCTTGGTGGTTGATTTTAAGGTAGGCAGGCTGGCTACAGTGAGGCTCTGAGAGGGACACTAAAGGACATTAAAACAGAATGGGGAAGTGCAGTGGGTGAGCTCAGAGAAGCAGCATGAAGGAAAGCACTGAGCAGAGAAGAAATGGAGGGGAATGTAAACTGAGATATGAATGGAAGCAAGAGAGTGTAAGTAGAAGGAAGGTAAGATACAGACAGAGAAGGTCTCTCTCTGAGTGACACCTACACTGTAACCCTGAGGGCAGATTTCACACCAAACGTGCAGCCACCTGGGCTTTAACTGCAAGGTGCAGCAACAATAAATGAGATGCAGCTGATCCACACTGAAGACTTACATAGGATTTGGTGCCACAGCCTGACAACAGGACAGCAGCAAGAGAAAGCAGTCGCCTTCCAATTTCTGCATAAACCCATCTCTCACATGGATCACAACTGGCCAGTTCCCAGGAGAGAAGGCACTCATCCTACAAATCTGTCACTACCATAGGCACTCCTGGACCCCCTTCCTGACAGTATCAGCAAGGAGGGACTGCTAGAGAGCAAAGAAAGGATTTAAATATGCAATGTGAGATGCAACAGTATAGGTAAAGTTTGGGAAGTAGTACCCCTTGATAACTTACCCTCTGGCAGCTGCTTCTATGTAAATGAAGGCTATTTGGGCTGGAAACATCCCCTCTCCTCCCACTCCCCTGTGCTGCAAGGAAGTGCTGAATCTTGATACCTTCTGAGGGACTCTGCATAGGAGTCCTGGCACCCTACCTGACCTAGGTGTGGAGCTGACCTCGACGACCACCAAAGGGACTGAGTCCCAGCCCACGGGCAGCACATCCTCAGCTCCCCAGCCTGCCTGAGCCCCTTCTGACCTAGCTGGGAGGAGGGCAGGGCCAGGACTCATGTAGGACTTTTCAGCTCAGCATCGTGCCTGGGGTAGGGATGTCAGTTTTCTAAGCGTCCTGTGGGTGCCACTCGTGTTCCAAGTGCTCTTGCAGAGAGGTCTGTGCCAGCACCAAGCCTCTGCAGTGGGAGAGCTGATCTGCTGATCTGTTCAAGCTCCCTGCATTTCTCTGACAAGCCCCTCGGAGAGATGTCTGCCTGACAACTTTGGGATCAGATGTCCCCTTGCTGACTTGATAACATCAGGCTTTGGGGTTTTTTTCTTAATGGAAGTAAAATAATTCCAGCTTTTTTTAAAAGCTGGACCCAGGCCGAGTCTGTCGGAAGTAAAAATAGCAGAGTATGCAGAGGCGACAGCACACAGCATCAGGTTTAGTTTCTCTTTTATTTTCTGGGGACTAAAAATACTCTTAAAAGCTCTGTGAAGCTAAGCCCTAGCCAGTGGGAAATGCAGTCTAGGCCCAATATCAGCTGTCGTGTCAAATTACTAGCCTCACCTCACTTTCCATCGAGTCCTATCACATGCCCATGAATTGATAGGAACAGAAAGATCTATCTTGCCAAAAGAGCTAACGGAGGAGCCAAGCTACAGGGTTTGCACGGTACAATATGTGTCCAGACTAAGAAGGACACAACCAAAGGCAACACAGGGCAAGTGCTGGCCAGGAAGCAATGCCCAGGGGGCAGCTTTTACTGATCTTCCCCAATACACTATCCAGGTCTTGTGCCCACTGCACTGCCCACCTAATCCTTGAGCTGCAGTTTCTGCATCAATGCAGCCTGCTTGCTCTCTCTCAGCTGGGACGGTGCTCTGCAGCTAACAGAGATGCCCATGTCCCCAGGAGCTGCAATGTAAAGGACACGGATTGGCCACTGCCCAAGAAGTTGGAAGGCGTAAGCTAAGAGCAGAGAAGAAAGGAAGGGAGAAGGGTTGTGCCCAAGGTGTCTCCTACAGAGTTTCACTCTTCCTTTTTGCTCTGAACTTCAGAAGCAACAACAGGATGTGCGGGTGGGATGAATGATCCAGGAAGAAGCCTATCAAGGAAACAGAGAGCAGTGATGACCATAAAAGTTAGACTTGCCAAGATGGGGAAAGTAATAAGACTATAGGGAAACACATTTCTGTCCAACAAGAGTGGAGAGGCTGCATCCTGACTAGGCTCTCTTTTGTTACTCTGAGCTTCCAGTATGGGAAGGGGAAATGATCCCTTTGTACTATTAGACTCTTGTACTACTGCAAAAAGAGGCTGGTAGATGACTGGTGCAATTACCCAACTCGTTTGAAACACAGTAAAGTGACTTGAGAGTCGCAGGTGAGCAGGCCAGAAAAACCCTGTGACTAGCATGATGCAGGTGAGCACGCCTGGGAGTGACACTTGCAATGGGAAGGTGAGGGACTCACCTGGGGTGGGGAGCAGTGAAGTTGAAAAATCCAATTCCTGTGTTACAAGGGCCTATAGAGAGATTAGATCAGTTAAAGCAGGATGTTGCAGGCTGCTCCATTTTTGATGTTTTCGGGGGTATGTTAGTCAGGGAGGAAAGCTCCTTTACTGTCTGCCTGGCTAAAGAGTCCTTGGACTCAGAGGAACATGTTAGCCCTATGATGCCTGGTGATACCCGGTAGGAGAGCCTTGGAGCAGTGACACAAGCTGCCCTTGCTCCTTACACACAGACACATAAGCAGCATATCCCAGATGGTTGGTCCAAAGCATAGAGGATCTGGTGTAACCCACACAGCTTGCAAACCAACCCTTGTCCTCTGCTAATGCCAGCTGCACGGCTGCCAGCTCTGCAGGAGTGTCTCTGCAGCATTAGCCATTGCTGTCTCTCAAATGGACAGCTTCCTTCCTGTGCTGAGCCCCTCTTACCCTCCAACCACCCTGGAAAGTCAGGAATTGACAAGGGCTTCAAGGGCAGATGTGAATAAAGAATACCTCAGTACCTTGTTCAGCTCTCTGTAATAACACACACACTCATGCATGTCCAGAAGCAGGACAGCAGATCTATTGGCTACGTCACCCACAGCTGCAATGCCTGCATAGCAGCAGGCTGAGGGGCACTGTGTGAAAGGCACAGATACAGGCATGTTCCTGCCATGAAAAGACTAAAGCTGCCTTTCACAAGAGGTAGCCCCAGCCCCACTGACTTTCCAAGAGGTAGTACTCAGAGTTACCCCAAAGGGGTGTTTGCTGTCTAGAGGAACCTGAAGCCCTGGGTGTGATTTAAGTCACCTTATTTTAGACTTTGACAGCTATCTTCTGTGCATGTGGGCTCCCTTGCTGGGCAACAGAGAGAAGCAGGCACCGCCACATTGATACCACTGGCCAGGCACTTACCTGAAGACAAGTGAAGACACACATTTCTTGCCATTGACACCCTGCAGGGTCAAACCAGTGCTTTCTCTAGTCCAGTTTTCTCTCTCAGTCTATTTAGGTACAGTGTATGAGCCTTTTGGAACAGGTAGAGGAGCATAAGCATGGACCAAGAACCAAATTTTTAGATATAGGACACAATGAAGAGGCCCCCATCACTGCAGGAAGAGAGGCTGCTTGTGATGGAGATCCACAGAGGTGAGGGAGTTAGACCCACCAACACAGCATGATGCTGCTTTGACCAGTCTCTTAGAGCAACTCTGCTTGGGTCTTGCAGCCTTGAAGTCTCTCCTGAGGTCTTCATCTCAGCAGTGGCTTTTCCAACACTAAGAACTAGTGTCCACTTATTATTAAATTCTTAAATTAGAACAGCTGTGCCAGGGAATTCTGAGTAAAGACCCTCTCAGGATACCCTGCAGCCCAAGGGCTGGTGAAGTCTTCAAAGGTGAGTCAGGGGAAGGGACTGAGAATCTCAGCAGAGCTGAGACACTGGTGAACGTAGGTCACCAGAGGCTGTGAAAATGTCGATGCACTTACCTTGCAGAGCAGTGAGACACACATTCAGTCACACCTCACTCTTGCTCACCTCAGAGCATCTTACCAACCATGTTGTTAGAACCACCTAAACACTTGTAGCACAATGGTTGGGGTTTAAACATCCCATGATGGTTGCAGCTTTTAACAGCTTCCTCTTTTCTGTACGTGTTATAAGAGCACTAATCACAATTTCTGATGACAGAATGTACAAAGTTTATCATAAGTCTGTGTAGAGGTGATGCATCTCTGAATCCACACAAACATACATCAATGGAACCTGGACTTTATGTTTGAAAGAATGGAGATTTAGTTAGGTATGGCAAGAACCTCGTAGATTAGTAATTCAAAATGAATGGGAGGAACCAAACTAAACAGATTTATAATCCATTGGATATGGCAGAAGGTGTGGGGAGGGTCCTGGATGCACTAATCTTAAGGTCAGAAAACAGATACCAAATACCATTAGCCCAATGTGCACTTTGTGGAAAAAAAATTGGGTGTGGAAGATACAGACATCAAGATGCCACTCACTGCACCTGGAGATCCTGTGTGAACAGGGGTTGCCTGTCTGTTTTTAAACATAGAGGTGTTTTAGAAAAAGAAAAATAATTTTTCATTCCTTTTTTTCATTTGGATGCCTCCAATAGTGATATATCTGGCACCGGCTGGAGGCAGAATACTCTATAAATACAAAGCCATTAAACTGCATGCAGCAGCAACCTGATCGGGGCTGCCTTTTAATTTCCTGACATGAGCTGGCCACTAACCCAATTACCCAGAATCCCCCGAGGAGCCCTCATCCTTCCCAGGAAGCACAAAGCAAGAACCCGAGCATATTGCAGGGATGTCAGCTGAGCTTTCACTGAAATCAAATATCTTTTTGAGAACACATGGTCTGGAAGCAGGGATGGGGGCAGGAGAGAGAGGTTGCTGGAAACACTTTGCTCCATTGAGAGATTCTTTCATTTGAAAACAGAAATTTGGTTAAGTTGCTGAAAAGGAGCTCTGCTGTTGATACAGTTATCTTGATTTTAGTGAAGTATGAAGGCAAAGTTACTAAGTGGAAGTAGTTTGAGATTGCTAGTGCTTGGAATCCCTTATTTAGATACTCGATGACTGCACCCAATTTATAACTTCACTGAGCCAGGCCTGCCCAGGGTGACAGATTTGTTTCCCTGGAAAACATTTACAACATCAGCCACTGGCTGCAGCTGTTCAGGGAAAAGACAGAGTCAGGAGCAGACATTCCTGTGCGGAAGTTCCAATGGCTGCAGGGTTTCCTAGTCAGCCATGGTCTTGAACAGGAGGAGGACAGATTTGAGAGACAGCCACTTATGACATCTGGAGACTACAGTCTCCACCAACTCTGAAGTGGGGACAATCTCCACCATTCACTGAGATGCAGGCACTCAGGCAGCAGTTACCAGGTTGTTGGAAGTTTCTGAGAGGCAGAGTATTCCTAAAGGGAAGAGGGGGAAAAGGGGAACAACTAAGAGGAAGACGAGCTGAATGAACTTTGTGGCTCTCCTCTGTTCACTTCTCATTCCTATTTCACTACCTGGCCCTGCGGTGTCAGTATGCACACACTGCAGCAATTGCTACATCAGAACTTAGATTAGACAGATAGGGGTTCAAGAGCTTGGTGGATTCATAACAAAGAATTTGTGTGCCCTGTTGAATTTTAACACGTTCTCTAGCATTTCTTATGGCAGCAAAGGAACAACACCTGGGAAAGGAATGGTTGTACCTGGGATTACTACACCATAACAGATACACTTCTGGGAAGAAACAGAGTCATGTAGAAAAAATAAATTATATGCCGTTCCCGTTCCCAGCTACTGGCCTAACCTCTGTCTTGCTGTTAAAACATCTTTTTCTGCATCTGGATCAAGACTACTTTCTTCTGCTTCCCTTCCTTTCATTTGTAGACTTCACCCCTGCCACACAAGAAATAGCTGCTGGGTGATTCCTGAGAGCCAGGAGGCTAGGCCAGAGGACGACTTGCCTTCAAAGATGTTCAGAGTGGGGTAAAGCACCTTGTACAAGGCAGGTTTCCTATCCTGGGAATTCACACTCCTGAATTTATCACAAGAAATTCATGTAGATCTGTGGGACTCCAGAAATATCTTCTACTTTCTGCGATACGGTATATCTTGTCTACCACAAGACACCTCCCCAGGGCCCTTTCAGTCTTTGCCCTCTTTCTTGGAAGCCAACCAGTGACATCTGCAAGAAACTCAGCAGAAGCCACTCACACATCTCAGAAAGTTACTCTTAGGCCTCAGTCAGGAGCAGGACTCTGAGGAGACAAGTCTTAGCACTGGCAGAGAGCAGCAACAAATATATATTATTCCTAACAAGAAGGAAAACAAGTCTCAAATGCTGGTGGAATAATGGATGATTTAGAAGGGCAACAAAGCTGGTGAGGGGTCTGGAGAGTAAGTCTTATGAGGAAAGGCTGAGGAAGCTGGGGTTGTTTAGTCTGAGGAAGAGGAGGCTGAAGGGAGACCTTATCATGCTTTATAACTACCTGAAGGGGGGTGTAGAGAGGCAGGGGTCAGTCTTGTCTCCCAAGTCACAGGAGGTAGGACAAGGGGCAATGGCCTCAAGGTGCGCCAGGGGGGGGAGTTTAGACTGGATATTAGGAAGCATTTCTTCACGGAGAGGGTTATGGGGCATTGGAATAGACTGCCCAGGGAAGTGGTTGAGACACCATCCCTGGAGGTGTTCAAAAGATGGGTTGACGTAGCCCTTAGGAATATGGTTTAGTGATTTTTGTCAGGGTTAGGTTGATGGTTGGACTAGATGATCTTTAAGATCCCTTCCAACCTAGAGAATTTTACGATTCTATGATCTCAATGCCTGGATGAGATTTTTTTCAGCAGTTATTTTCTTTCCTATTTGGTTTGTCACTGTCTGATGTGACACATGATTGCTTACACATGCACTTCATGAAAGCGTCAGTGACCCAGCTTTGCTTCCTTTTCAGAATTGTTTATGCTCAATCTGGGCCTCTGCAGATGTGCCAGCACAGAACAGGGGACAACAGAGCTTTTTTCTAAAGTGGGAATTCATTGAAGAAAAAATTCCATTACAATAAAGGACCAAATACCCAGACAACAGCCAGTCTGCTCTGTTTGGTATGGTATGTCCCATGTTGCCTCTCCTCTGCTTGTCTGTCATTTCTACCCACTTCTACTGGATGAAGCTGTGAAGATAGTCCATCTCCTGCTGCCTGCAGGCTGGTCCTTCTGCAAGGCCAAGAGCAACAGAGCGCGGGTTTTCTGGGGACAGTGCTTCTCCACAGGGGCACTGAGACTAGAGTCCACTGGAATCCCGGACTCCAGATTCATCAGCTTCCTACCTGAGCCTGCTAGTGAGGGCTAATTAATGCTCTCTAGGGGCACACTCCAGATGGAAGAGGAAAGTGAGAGACAGGCAGCCAGACAGGCCAACACTTCAGACATCTGAGCCAGTTGGGCTCCTGGGCAAATCTTTCCTCCTGCTGCTTTCCCCAGTGAGTCTCGCCTGCCCTGCAGTGTCACACCAGGAGAACCTGAGACAGCAAAGCTCTGGTGTCCGTGCAGCTCCCTCGTTTCAATGCATTGATCGGAGCTCTCTTAAAGAAAGTGGCCTGGATATCTGAGACACCTATTGATTGCTCCATTGGCTGTCTTCCTGCCCTGATCCTCATTCACTCAGCACTGCCTGAATAACCTGCACTTCTGCGTTAGGGGCAGTCTCCCCAGATCTTAAAGGACTACATTCACAGCTGTTTGCCTAGCTGCAGCCCATGTAGGGAGAAGAGAAGATGCCTGGTGACCCTCATACGCACTCCCCAAGGGGAGAGCCTAAGTATCACCTGCAGCATCAAGCTGAGCATTTCAAATGTAAGGCAGAAGCTTGAAGTCATGGTGTTTGTCATTTATGAATTCTGATACCCTCTGCCTGAAGAAAAGGCTCATGCCACATGCACTGTAGGAGGGAGGTGGTGTGTATGATGACAATAACCAGGAAAAGCTTTCCTCCCTTAATAAGAAGAAATCATTGAGCCCTAAATTAGGAACTAATGCAATATCATACTCCTCTTCTTCAGAGGAAGGACAATTTCCTTACCCAGAAATCTCCCCACTAAATTATGAGCCCAGTACCAAGGATATCAAGGAGAAGCCTGACAAGAGCAGAACTGGTTTCTAGATCTTGCCTTTAACCACAAGACCATTTTTCTCCAAACTCCATTAATTAAGCAGGAAAAATAACCTGGCTTAGCAATCTTCTGCCATGGATGAACCCAAGGAAGAAGAGAGAGGTACACCAAGGCAAAGTAGGAAGGGGAACTACTGAAAGGAAAAAAGTCATAGCTTAAGTATCAAGACACATCTTGTCCTAATGAGTGTTTGGAGACTTGCAAAATAGGCTCTCTGGGGAAACCAAAACATCAGGGATTTTTAAAAACAGATAGAACTACTAGAAATGTACAGCTGGGAACACTCCTGCCCTGGCAGAGAAAAGGGATGTTTGAGCTAATAGGATGACAGATCAGAGATGGAAAAGACCAATGAAGCTTTTCTAATCCAAAATCCCTTGCCAATTCTGCATTTTTGAGCAAGTCAAACAATTATGGATTTGTTCTTTCCAGAAACTCCTGGCTCTGTGGAGACCAAAGACTGTAAAACCATTTTTCTCCTTTTTTTTTTAGTATCTGCTTTTAAAGATGTGTATTGATTGAATTCTGTATACTAATACTTTGCTTTTCCACCAGGCTTCACATAAACTTAACTAATTGGTCCTCACGAGCTTTTTGCAGAGCAAAGCAGTATGACCTTTATTTCTCAGCTTAGGAAACTGAGCAAATGAAAAAAAAAAAAAATAAATGCCTGCTTAACATCACTTGGCCACAAACAGGACACATCAGGCTTATTTACAGATTGCTAGTGTAGTCTCCTTGGCTTCTCTTGATACTGTCATATGTTCTTGCATTCCATTACTATCAATAAATCTTTATACTGTATATTCCACAGCTCTAAATATTATGGGCAGGATCACAGATACATGAACATCAATAGCTAACCACCATTCCCCAGTGGCTTTAATGATGCCAAATCAATCCCTATATGAATAACTAAATACACTTCAGCACAAAAGCAGTCTTAGAGTCAAATTTCAGTTTTCCATGAGTAGTATTCCATAGGGTTCAGGAGTTCAGACACAGCATGGTGTGAGTGAACCTACGTTGCTTTTCAGCCTAACTCTGGTCTGGAAGGCGTTAACTGTTTTCACACAACTTGGAGGCCAAGCCACAAAAGCCTTCAGAGGACTCTGCTCTGGACCGTATCGAACTGCCAGTACTGGAAGCAGAGGATGGCCCAGCCACACAGTCAGACACACCAGCACTGGCTCCTGTGACGCTGTGCCCCCATCTCCCAGCTCTGAGAGGCCCAACTGGTGGGATGCAGGGCAGCACAGACACAGGCAGCCAGTGAGCCTGGACCCACGCTGCTGCTCTGCCACATGAGGCCTTTTATGGGATTCATACAAACAGGCTACAGTGCATTACCAATCTGTGCTCCAATCATAGCCAATGTCACTAGTATGGATTGGCATATGGATAAGGGGATATATCCCCTCTCCGAGCTACTACAGAAATAGTTCTATGCAGAGAAGCAGGTTTCCAGTGGTCCCTCTCTAACTCCAAAAACAGGTGCCTCCCTCCCAGCAGTGGATCAAGATCCTCCCAATCTACCACCTCTATACCTACGTCAGGGAGGGCCACACTACTGCATCTTCTCCCCTCAGTAACTGGTGTGCTCTGGCAGGAAGATATAACCATAGAAACTACACATCCATCAAAGAACAGAACAGGGTTTAACATCTAATCTACATTCTTAACAACACTGGCTGCCATCAACACACCTCTCAAGAAATGAGAAAGCCCTAGTGCAAAGCAATACATGCTCAAGTGATGCTGTGCAATTCATCACCAGCTGCTACGATGGTATGACCTGGAACCAGGCTGCATGCTGGCATCTTGGCTCCAGGATAGAGGACTTGCACAGACCACAGCCAGCTGCTCTTGCTTGTGGTTAAACTGGGGGGGGACTGCATGCAACGCTTCTTCTTTCTTCCCCCTCCTCCCCTCAATCCCTCTCCCACAGGGGCCCAAGGGTGACAAAGCTTTAAAGTCAATCCATAAGAATGTCTTTAATTGCCACTGAATTCCCTGTGGTTCACCTTGAATGGGCAAGGATTGGGGAGGGGGGTGGGGGTGGGAAAAGCAGCACAAGAGAGAAGCTGAACATTGCTCAGAGAGAGCTGAACAGATCAATAGGCTGAGCACAATGCAGGTTGAGCATGCAGGGCAGGGGACCCATAGCTCCCAGACAAACCTGTACTATCCACCACCTTCAGAAAATCTCCTGTGTGGGAATATGGGCAGACCTTTGTTGCACACTGTGCTCTGCATTAACTCCATCCTTCCCTCACAAAACCCAGCCAATCCAGTCATGATTACGCAATAGCCTCTTCTCTCCAACACTGCAAAATGACCTGGGGTCAAGAAGAGCAAAACCCTCCAACATGGGCTTCCTTTGCAAAATGAAGTAGTCTAGCACAGCCCGTTTCTGGTTATTTGTCAAATTTGCAAGTGCTAGAAGAAATATCCTAGCATGAGAGTGCTGACCAGAGAACCACTCTCCTCTCTGGACTACCCTCTTGGTCACTGGGTGGCCCATCCTGACTATTTTATAAAGCCTGTGAAAAGGTACCTTCGGAAAGACAGAGGGGGCAAGTATACGTAGTCAGCCTAGAAAATCCTGCGAGGCCTGGAGACCTGGGTGCTGTTGGGACAGGGAACATTCTCATTCTGACTCTGTCTTACCTTCTTTTAGCATCCCCACTTTGAGGCATTTCATGAAGCGGCAGGCCTGACAGGACTTGCGCCTCCGTTTCGTGATCTCACATTCATTGGTGGCCGGGCAGCTGTATTCAATATTCCCTGCAATCAAACACAGAGACGGTCACCCAGGAACCACGTTCTCCCCACTGATCCAGGGACAGGCTGTAGTGCCCAGATATTCCCACCACCATCAGTCTGTATATGCTGCGTGTTTGCTCACTCATTTGCACACACACATGCTCTGAGACCACAGCTGCCTGGTGATGGCTTTTAGAGAGCCCAGCACTACTTATTAGAACATGTTTCAGAAAAAAGCAATACTGCTGTATGTGTTGGGAGAAACCTGTTCATCCACAGGACTAACTGTAATAGTGGGCTTTCATGCACAATGTGTCTTCCAGGCATGTCATCATCCCTTGTGCTGCATCCCTTATAACCTGGCCTCTTCCCTGAAGTCCAGGGTTGAGAGTTGGAGCAATTCAGACATCAGGAGCATTCCCTTTGTGCCAGTCCTGCTCCACATCTGTGGGACTGATGTCACCTGTCATTTCTTGCTTTGCTTGTGGGACCAGGAAGCTCAGAGATGCCATTTCCTCCTTTGCTTCTTCCCACCAGCTGGCATACTACAGGTAGCAGGGAGGTAGGAGGTCTGGATTGAGAAATATGGATAAGACATCCTGGAAAATGAACACAGGGCTCTATGCAAATCTTTCCAGATTTATTTTATTAGTCCTTGTGCACCTGCCTCTCATCCCTCTGCACAGAGCATCAGCATTTCTTTACTCATTTCCTTTCACTTATGATCAACTCACAACAGTGCCTCCAAGACAAAACAGGGGAAAAAACATCCCAAATTTATTTCAGGTCACATTGTATAAGCCAAGAATTTAACTGAAACATGGATGTGAGGGTCTGATATGAGGATATATATGGAACTGTGCTGGATCACAGTGTAATGCAACAACTTTTTAGTTCTAGAAGACAACAAATAGAAACAGCTGTCTCCATCCTGCCATTCACTTTGGAGGTGATGTTTCTAAAGAGGCCTATTCAATATTTGCTGTGGAGCAGGACTGGAAATCTAAGCTCGACAGTGATGCATTGACAATGACAGTACGTTTAAGGCAGTCCAGCTACTAGGTAAATCAGGAAGTTCCAAAAAGAATTTCTATGCTCTACAGTCATCTCAGAAGAATGAAAGGTTGGTTTGGTGGTTTAGAGCAGGAAATTGAGATTCAAGAGTTCAGTCAGAGCAGTAGGGAGGAGTGTAGGTAAAAGCCGAGAGAATACACAGTGTGAAGTTTGTATACCATTAGATTAGAAGTACAGTTTATAACTTACTAGCGCTGGAACAAGATTTAATTTTTGTTCCTACATTGGTAATGGATTTCTATGCTCTTGTGCAAGACCTTTCCTTCCTCTAATTAAAGACCAACAACCTGATACCTAGCAATCTCTTTAGAAGTGATTAAACCATGGAGCTAACTAAGCAGTTGGAAAGCCCATTTGGAATCTGAGTGGAAAGTCAGAGCACAGATTCAAAAGGAAGAAAGCACCATGTGATTTATCACACTATGCTTGGCCCATGCTGGGTGAAACCCCAGGAGCACACAACTCCCAAAGCCTAAAGGTGATCTGCCTGCTAGTTATAAACCTTCTACCTCTTGCCTCTGGTTTTGTCACAAGATTTGCAACTTGTGCCCAAGCTCCAGTCCAGCCAACCCATTCCTCATTTGCCCCCAAAATGCAGTTTGTCTGTGGGAGCAGAGTGTGCTTCACAAGTTGCAGACTGTATTTTGTCATTGCGCACAACCTGAATTTCAATAGCCAGTAATGTATCAAGGTTCTCAGAGAGCTGGAAATTGAGATTCAGGCTTGGTCTCAAGGTAATAAACAAACTTCTGCTCTCGACATGGAGCTCCAGCATATTACAAACCCATGAGCATGGAGGCCCTGACCTCATGATCAGATACTTGCTGTGCCCCACACAGGAAGTAACACAGCAGGAACAAATCTGGGATAAAACTCAAATACAGTCTTACATTAAGGTTTTGCCTTAATTTCAGTGCCCACCTTTCTCACCAAAGCCAGAGACCAGAGTTCTGGAGAGATGTAAGATTTCATTTTTTGTGGTCCCAAGGTCAAAAAATTGCCCCCTAACACAGAGGCACTATACCAAGGGCACTGAGCCCTTACAGCAGGGGGAGGCAGTGACAGCTCTTATCTGGCAGCTCAAGGTCAGGCAGTGTGTCAAACTGATCTCCAGCTTCCCCATGCCTCCAGCCCACGGACACCCTGACAAGCAAAGTACTGGAAATGGTCTACAAAACCCACATCACAACTAAATGTGATAGTGTCAGACTAGGTGTAGGTACTGGTTACCATATACATACACCACTTTATGTACAGCTTGAATAAGCAGTTTTCAAAGGAACTTCTGTACGGGGACCATGACTGTTAAAGAACTGAGACAGAGCAGGGTGGGCATGGGGCAAGCGTCCCTTCCTGGATGGCAAAGCAGTGGCCATCATGTAGTGCAGCAGCCGTGTGGCCTGTTGGTAAGCACAGGTGAAAAAATACGCCCAGCACTGGTGGGACCTCCCGTTCAGCACAATTATTGCCTTCTCATTGAACACAGGCTCGTGGGGCCCTTCCACACGCTGTGCCCAGTCTAAAGGAAGAAAGCACCAGTGGCTGTGTCCTACAGCCGTCTCTGCAACTGCAAATGCTAGAAGCAAGCTAGAAGCACTGTACCCTCTTCACACAAGACTGTGCTGCCCAAGTAAATGGAGTTTTATATCAGTCCTCAAAATGTCCTCTGCACTCAATGGTTTGAGAGCTACAACTGGGGGCAATACCTGCCATTATTGCAGAAAACAGGGACATCACCAGGGAAGGCACAATCAGCATTACCCAAGCAGAACTCATCCAAGAAAATCTATTGTCTCCAAAACTTTAACAAAGTTCTCCGACTTTTTTATTTGTGTGTGTGTGTCTCAATTTCTTTTATGGGTCCTGGGGCTGACTGCCAGCACAGTGAGCTGCTCGCAGCTCCCTGTAATTTCTGTAAGTGCCCTGTGATAAAGTGATGAGATTAACTCATCGAAATTCCAGCAGCCTCCCAGCGGCTGGCGGTCACACCACCAGTGCACAGGGCTTGGAGAGATCTTCCCCTTCACTGCAGCAGCTGGGGGTGCTGCAGGGCCCCACAGAAGAGAGTCTGCACATGGACAAGACTGTATGTGCATATAAAATCTGAGTCAAGTCTCTCTGTGTCGTGAACTGTACATTACGTGGCCCAGAAGGAAAGGGCAGAAAATGGGATAATCTAATAAACAAACTGGTAGGACCTTACCAATGCCACAGCACAAGATTTACCTAAAAAATGGCTTCAAAAAAATCAAGTGGCGAGTGACCAGATTCAAGTTTGGCTTTGTTCTAAGCCTTCGTACATGGCCTTGGAGGGCAAATCACTTCCTCTCAGTGTCCTAGTTTGCTTGTCTGCAAAATGAAATGAGCAACAAACCTACCTTCTGGGGAGTTCTTGAGTCTTGATTCATTAAGGTCTAACTGCACTTTAAAGCCTTTTGATGAGAGATGCTAAGAAACAGCCAAGGACTATTAAAGTGATAGATCATGTTTTTTATGCTAGACAACTGCAAAATTACCTTATTTTCTGTAAAATTAGACCTTTAACTGTTAAATAGTTTGGAACATCAAGCGCACATATAATAGGAGCACCTGAAAATTGCACACCAGAGCTTGGTCATTCAAGGGACCCCATAGTCACCATATCTCTCTGGAAAGTGAGGGACCTGGAAGAGGAGAATGCCTCCCTAAGCTTAGGGAGTGCCATAATGTCTCACCCAGCTTCCGCTTAAGTTATGGACAAGGCTTCTGAGGGGAGCTGAGCTCAGAATTAGTACAGCACTGAGAGCACAAACTGCTCCCCACTTACTGATCCTGCCTTTCTATTAAGCCTTTCTACAAGGAAACTCAGGAAAGATTAGATAGAATTAGCTAAGAAAGTCTTTAAACCTAAAACTTCTTCAGCTTCTGTTTTCTGAAGATACCTCCCCCTCCATCTCTCCTCTTTTCCTGGTTTCTTCTTCATTGCTTTTCACCATTCTTTCCCTTTCTTTTCCCTTCCTTGCATGCTCTGTCCTGCTGCACACAGGCCTCTCATCTCCTTTGGGTGACTCAGAGGGCCAGATGACTATAGTTTTTTCTGAATTTCAGGGAAAACCCAGGATTCAGAAATACCTGCTATTAAGTTCCAAATTCCCTTCATTCAAGCCATGTCTTTCACCCTAATGATTTGACACAGCGTGCTGTGCTTGTGACCAATGGTGTGGTGCCACTCTGCCAGTCTCCTGAGGCCAGATCAGGAATTCCCAGGGAAATCCATCTCATAGGCATTTCAGCTTTTATATTTATTTCCTTTTATCCCAATTTTTGTAACAATTTTTATACTGCACCCATGTTGTGTTGGGGTTTTTTTATATTTTTTGGTTGGGGTTTTTTTGTGTTTTGTCCTGAATCCTTTTAATTTCTGATTCTGAAGGTAAACAGATCTTTTGGGTGCCTCAGTGAAAAGGGACCTGAAGACTGTAAAAAGGCCCTTGGTGAGTGCAGTGCCAGACCAGCAGTTCCTCTGACCTCAGCAGGCACTACTCTGACCTCCTGCACCAGGACAGGGAACACTGATAATATGCATAGAGTGGATTCTCTGCTACCTTCCACTAAATAATCCCTTCTGAGGTATCGTAACTTGCATCCTGCTGTGAGGAAAAGTAAAGTACTTGGTGAAAACCAGAAGAAAAATCCCTCAATGATCTGTGTGAGGTAAGAGGGTTAGTTTTTAAACCACAGTTTGCAAAGAAAGGGATTCAAATATTGGACCTGTAAATCTGTATTTAGGCACTTAAGGAAGTGACCTGATTCTCAGCAGGGTTGTCCTATGCTTCCAGTGACATGTCCCTGATCTAGATGCCTGAGTATATACAAGCATCAGTAGAGGCTCCTATTTTGGGGAAGAAAAAGAAACAACTGAAAAAGCCCCAACCAAACCAATCCCATAAAAACCCACCAAAAAAATCCCCCGACTCTCCTTCCCCCCCAGAAAAACCCAACCAGCTCCAAAGAACTTCCCATCTTTGTACATACATTTATCACTTGCAGAAAAACGAGACTTTGGAAAAGAGAGATAAGCACTAGTTCTTGGATTAAGCAAAATTTTACTCTTGATGCTATGAGAGGAAAAGGAGATAGCTATATCTGTAATAGCTAGACTGTTGGCCCCCTCAGGGTGGCACGCCTGGCTCCTGGTCCTTGAAAGAAGACTTGGATATTTCACACAACCTCATTTAAATCAGTCACCTGCTTGCATGAGGACACAGGAGATGGACTCTGGGGCTATCCACTGGCAGCAAGTTTGTCTGTAGGGTTTCTGACACAGAAATACTGTACTGAAGTTCCACAGAGAAGATCATTCTGCACCTGCACAGTGTTCTCTGTACAGATGCACTGAGGCAAGAAGAAAACACAAGACTAATCAAGTTGCACTGGAGATGGTTTTTTGAATCCAAGCTGTGAATAATAAGCCGTACTCAGGAACTAGATTCTGGGAGTACTTTATTTTCCCTGGTATACTTCTTGAAAAGATCAGAACACCTGCTGGTTTTTGGCTGTGGAGTCCCATCTGAGAACTAGCAGGCACATTTCTGAGAAGGACAGAAGGATAGGACAGTGCCTGGCAGCTGTGGCTGCTTCCATGAAACTTTGTGTCTGTAGGGACACAAAACCTCCTTTCTGTGTCTCATGGGCCCTTTGCTGATCCTGTGGATGGTAACGTTCTTCTGCTCAGGAAAATAATCAAGCTCTCTCAACTCCTCCTCCCTCCTTAGAGCCACTCTAACCACCATAATGACAACCACAAAGTCCTAGAAGACTATGGATTTTGTTACAAGCCTGTTATAAATCCCTGCAAGTCTTCTGAGCTGCATAATCCATATTTTAAGCCCCTTATTGTGTAAGGGCATCCCAGAACAGCAGTTGTGTTGCTACACTCACTGAGTTTGAAGCTTGCAAGACTCAAGCAGGGAATCCACATATGCAAGCAATTTGATATATAACCTGCCTATTCAGAAGATGATGGTAAACGTGTCTCTTCTCTCTAACATCATTCCTTGCAAGTCCAGTTGTATCACTTTATGGGTACAACTTCCAAGCACACAATGAGATGATTCACATGGAACAGGGAGGGGAATCTTAGTTCAGATTTATTTTGATAAGCTTTATTTTGTTTTATATTAACAGGTCATTTTAGAAATAGACTTAATTTTCACTATTTGAAGATGAAAAATGGATGAAGGGTAATCGTAGTCATGAATATGTTGAATAATAAAGGGCTTATATGGTTACACAACACTGTTATTAGTTAATATTCAGAATAGGCAAAACTGCCCACCAGTTGTAATGACTGATGAACAAAAGATGACGACAACATATTTGATTGATATATAATACTCTTATCTACTGAGCAAACCATTAAAAGAAGGAATAGAGTTAGATTAAGAAGTTGTACCCTGTAAGAAATCCAGCATTTGTCTTTGTCCTAAATTTGGATGAAAGGGTTAGGATTTCCACGAAATAGAAATTCAAAAAGTTTTAATTCAGAAATATCTAAGCCACATTATTTTTCAGGTAACAGATCCTAATTTCAGATCCAGTTTAATTTCATTCCACTAATATAAAATTCTTGGTTTCAAATCAGATCCCTCTTAGGCAGCAACAGCAGCACACTTCAACATGCCTGAAATTCAGATTCTTACCTATCTTTGCTAGATTACACCTTCCACGATATTCACAAGGTCAGGTGATGCCAATGGTATGTGTTTTTAGGGTAGACATTTGCATCACAGAGGTAAATGCACACTGCTGCTAGAATATAATGGAGACCCAAAGCATGGTTCCCACAAAGCAATACCGTGGTAGAGAAATAGGATTAACATTTGTCAGACAGCCTAGCTGACCAAAAATGCTTAAAGTCACTGCAGAATTTCTGACTCTGCCTCAAAGTGTCGTAAGCCCAGCCCTGGGGTTCAAAATAACATATTCAGAGAGAAAGGCCTGTAGCCCCATGTGCTGTCATCTCATCTCAGGTTTTCACCTTTCCATCTCAAGCATTGCCAGTGCTGCAAAGTGGAAATAACTTGAGCTTTCCCTTTGGCCATGTAACACAACATGAGAGAGGTCACGGGTGAGACCTGCCCATAATCTATGGGACAGGTTAGGAAGTGTTCTACGGTCCTATCTTAGTTCAGCAAAACCAAATATTCCAGCTTGAAATGAATCCATGGTTTGGATTTTCCCGACTTCTTTTTTTCTCCTATCATCAAAATTTTCTTTGGGAAAATCTGACTTGGTAAAAATTCTGCTTTTCTTTGGAAAAATCCTACTGATGGAAAACTTCCGCATGGCTATAGATTTCAGAGATAATCAGCCACGTCCATGCTGGCTTTAAGCCTATCTTCTCCCCATCACCTGAAAAGCAACATCCCTTGTTTTGTCCAGGACACAATGGCCTCACCTGGCTAAGATGAAGAGAGTTGCAGAGCTGTCAGGTTAAAAGAAGGTCTGCAGCTCGGATATCTGTTCTTGCCTCTGCTGTGGCAGCAGCAGGGGGAGCAGAGAGGCTATTGCAAGATCCTCCTGCCTCAAGACATGCAGGTTTTACATGAGTTAATGCAGCCAAAAAAACCCAATAGGCAGACTGGGCTCATTTGTAGCAGGGGAGGGGGCAGTTGAAGGGGAGACTTAGCATGAAGCTCTGCTTCATGATTGGGGTATCTAGATAGGGCTGCAGTAGTCTAATCATCCAGGAGAGATTTAGAGCCATTTTATAGGAGCATGCACACTTATTACTTAATAAAGTTAACAAATGTAGGGCCACCAGATTAAGTACTCTCATAATAGCAATTAGTTTTTAATCTTTCAATACTCAAGCAGAGAGAAGTGAAGTGGCTGGTCCAAGACCACAAAAGACTGATGATGAATTTACCTACTGCAGCTCCTGAGCACTTGGGAAATCCTGGGGTCATGGCTCCATCTCTCTAATCAAACCAGACTCAATGCCACTCCCAGATACTAGAATCATGGCAAGTCTTTTGATACTAGCGGGGAATACAATTGTATAGCATACACACCTGCATGCTTTCTGCACACCCTACATTGATTTTAGGCAGCCTGGATGGGTATTTTCCCCCTTCTTCAGTTAGATGCTTAACACATCTGCTGAACATAATAAGTTGCACCTTTTGGAAATGCTTTTGCCACTCACCATCATGATCCTGAAACCCTTTTTCCCTGCATACACAGGGCTGTGCTTACATGCACTGCAGCAGGGAACAGGGAATTTTCCTGAATCAACCAAACTCTGCAGCCCTGTTTGCTGCCTACTCCCCTGGGCTCAGCCTTCAGCTCCAGAGCTGAAATTGCTTACCCTTGGGCACAGCACACTCGACTCTCCCTCTCCTGGGAATAAAAGCATTTGGGTACCTCAGTCACCATCCCAAGCTGATGACAGGGTGAGAGAAATTTCCGATTATTCCTTTTCCCCCATCTGTTACATGTTAACAGGCAATCAATTAGGGAACCACAGGGAAAATATGGCTGTGTTGTGAAGAGGGGGTTGGAAAAAAGCACTCGCCCTTCTTGGGACTAAGTCAGCTGACATATCACCCAGGCTGATATAGGCTCTAGTTACTGCCACCCTGCATCATTGTCTTTTGATTTTCTCTGAAAACTCTTCAAAATTTCGTAGGTCTTTTTCTCTCTCTCCAGGTTAGGTCTTTCTTCTGCTCTGCCAGAGAGATGCTCCAGAATTGCTCCCATGAGGGGTTAGTTTTTCAGTCTTCCTAAATAGGGAACCCCTAGGGCTTTGCTTCAGAGTACTATCCCGTCCCTCCTTTAGCACCTGAATGTGCCAAAAAGAAACACTGGGAATATGTCCAAGTGCTGGAGGAGGGACAGAATCAGTGTAAAATCCAAGTAAATCCAAGTAAAAGTTCACATTCAATCACAGGAGGTTCAGCAATGACAAATCACAGAAACCCTACCAGGGAACCAATGCCCTAGAGATTGCCATGCTTTCCACACAGCGTAATAAAAGAGGAAGAGTCAGTGGGGCGATACAGAGTGATTATTTCCATAGCTGGATAACAGTAAGGAGAGACATCTAGAATCTAAGAAATTAAGCTAGAAATAGTGAATTCTGTTCACTCCAGAGTTGAACACCGGATCAAAGAATTATAGATTAGTTTGGGTTGGAAGAGACCTTTTATGGTCCAACCTCCCATGCAACAAGCAGGGACATCTTCAACTAGATCAGGTTGCTCCAACCTGATCTTGAACATTTCCAGGGATGGGGCATCTACCACCTCTCTGGCTGAGCTATGCCAGTGTTTCACCACCCTCATTGTAAAAAAATTTCTTCTTTATATCTAGTTCGTAGCCCTCCTCTGGACCTGCTCCAACAAGTCTATGTCTTTCCGCACTTTCCCGCACTGAGGGCTCCAGAGCTGGACACAGTACTCAGAGTCTCACCAGAACAGAGTAGAGGAGCAGAATCACCTCCCTCAAACTGCTGGCTGCACTTCTTTTGATACATCCCACAATACGGTTCACTTTCTGGGCTGCGAGCAAATATTGCCGGCTCATGTTGAGCTTTTCATCCACAAGTGACCCCAAGTCCTTCTCAACAGGGCTACTCTCAATTGCTTCATTGCCCTGTACTGATACTGGGGGTTGCCCCAGCTTAGGTGCAGAACCCTGCACTTGTCCTTGTTGAACCTCATGAGGTTCACATAGGCCTACTTCTTTACTCTGTCAGGTCCCTCTGGATGGCACCCTGTCCCTCAGGCTTGTCAAGTGCACCACTCAGCTTGGTGTCATCAGCAAACTTGCTGAGGGTGCACTCAATCCCCGTTATCTATGTCATTGACATCGTCAATTGACAACACATCATTGACATTGTCATTGCAACATTCCAGCGACAGAATATCATCAGGCCTATTCATTAAACAAAAATGAGCACTCTCCCCACATGTGCATTTCTTTCATTTCACAGGAGAAAAGGAAGCATGGGGTGGAATGACCCCAGCCAACAGCCAAGTAAACACAGAGCTGCTTGCTTACTGGACACATGTCCTCACCATGGTTGCGTAAGCTCAATACATTTTCCACTGGAAGGTGAATGATTCTGCCCTTTTTCCAGTTAGAGGGTGTAGGAAATAAAGGGAGTATATGTATGTCCAGGCATGATTGCTCACATGGGCCCTGCTCGTGTAAGTATACCCAAGCATGCATAGATGTTGGAGCTTGCCTGGATGCACTTCCACTTTCGGCCACACCATTTTTACCTGCATGTGTGCGTATCTGCAGCACACCTTTGGCAGTCAGACACACACCTCATATGTGAATGGTACCTGCAGGAGCATGCATTGCAATTCATCTACACATACATGCACTGGTTTTAAAAAATCACCTGAGGAATTTTATTTTCAAAGAAGTTGCATCTTAAGGAAAAGGGCTGCTGGAGCTGGAAAAGGAAGAACACAGGATTGACTCTCATCCAAGTGCCCTGACCAGCCTTGTGGTGAGGTCTGTATGCAGTCCATGGCCACAAATTAAGAGTGAGAACCTTTCTACTCCTGTAATGCTAGAGCTTTCACCTGACAATGAAAACATCTCTAAAGAGATGCCATCTCTAGGCAGGGGCATCCACTCTTCAAATGGGCCTTAAAACCACTTCCAGAGTACAAAGCATTCTCTTTCCAGGCCTCAGTCCACTAGCAGCCACATTATCAGGGCATCTAGCCCTATCAGCGCCACTAGCAGAGGTAGGAAGATCCACTAGGCCAGATACCCAGATCTGGTAGCCAGCCAGGCTAGGAATTTGGCAAAGGTTCCTACCACTGCAAAGCCTAACTTCATGTCCAGGTTGATTTGGAAGGGCCAGAGCTGGGCAGAAGGAGAGATGAGGCATATAAAAGGATGAAGGGCTAGGTACATTACAATCACCCTCTCTTGCCCCCTTTTATATGACATGGAAACACTGCAGTCTCAGCAATATCTGGGGCTGCCTCCCTTTTTTTGCTATGGAGTTAATGTTTCAGTTTCCCTTCTTTCCCACCATACCTTGAATAGTCCTCTTGAAGAAGGCTTTGCACGCCTCACAGGAAGCCACGCCATAGTGGTACCCAGAAGCAATGTCCCCACACACCAGGCACAGCCGCTTGGGGATTGCATTGAGCATGTACTCGCACTTGGTGGGTGAGTCCTCCATGATGGCGCTGGCGCAGTCGTCGTAACGCTTACGGCAGGACCCACCACCAATCCCTGTGCCATTGAACATGGGTGGTGAGTCTAGACCATTGGGGTGGCCACCCATGGCTATGCCGTAGCCACCGCTAGCGTCGGAGGAGCCGCTCGGGCTGTGGTGGCTGATGGCGTCGATGCCAGAAGATGGGCTGGAGGGCTCGGTCTTGATGAAGGACCCACAGCTGGAGGAGAGGTGCCGCTCCTCCGTGGCCATTCTGCCGAGCAGCCTGCAGGAAGAGAGCAAAGGCACTCAGCGGCCTCCTGGCCAAACCCAGGTCCACGTTGGTCATAAGAGAGCCTTCCTTCTCCCACCTCAGTCCAACTCTAATTGGCTCAGACAGTTCAACACCCCCCTCCCTCCCACCCCAGGTATTTCTCCTTCAGGAATATCAGTACAACTCACTAAGAACAGCCTGCCTACTCCCCCCAAACTCATACTACAATAAAGTCAACACTATTTGTGGAGATCACAATTTCAGGCTGTTTACAGGCTGCAGTGTTGGGAAGGGGCATCAGTGCTGATGAGGCACAATCTACCCAGAGAACAATCTGCCCCTGGGACAGCAGAAAGAAATGAGCCTGTCTGTGGTAGGCCAGCTGAAAAAGATGTTTGGTTAGTTCAGGATACGCTGCCCTGGCTTTAAATAAAAAGTTCACTAGCAGACCCTGCAGGAAGGACCTGCTCAGATTTTAACTTGTAATGCAGAAGTCTCTGATTAATTTTCATGTTGGATTCCCTCCCTCTCAATTCACTATCATCACTAAAAGGGGAGCATAGAAACTGAAGGAAAATTATCTGATCAAAAGTTTCCTTCAGCTTAATCTTAAATCTTCATCTTTCTTCTATTTACTAGTTTAAGGATTTTGCATGGAGACACTTCTCTCAAACTCCCACTTCTTAGAGAAAGGGTTTTACTCTTAAGTATAAGGAAAGGACTGCATCTCTACTGAATATGCAAGAAGTCCTTATTTATTGTAGTTACAGGTAGTCTTACGCCTTATATAAACGTTCAGTCTTTTTTTAGAACACTGCTAACTTTTATATCTTGCAGCAATTAATTTCAACAATTACTTGTGCAGTGTGTGAACAAACAAAAAAATGCCACTTTTATCTGCCCATACTATATTTGGAGCTTTTCAGGCTCCCTAAACATCTCCTGACTCTCCGTCTCAGGAAATGTACTTTTGCCATGTTCTCCTCATTCAGCTCTTCATTATCTATATAATTGTTCTTCACACAGAAGGTTTTGCAGACCTCATATCTGCTTCTTCATCCATCTCTGAACTTCCTCTAGTCTGGCTATTTCTGTTCAGTCCAGAACAGAGTTCAATGAGCCAGCTCCTGAGCAGCATGAAACTGGCACTGCTCCACCTCTTCTCCAGCTGAAGGTCTGGACGCTAGTCAAGACAAAGGCACGCCATCAATTACCTACTGACATTACCATATTTTCAATGTTATTTTCAGCTACCTATTATATAACTCCTTACATTGTCTGGGTTTTTTTCCTCTTTAAATTAAAATCTAAATTGTTACTATTTCTTCAACAGAGAATATCAGCAAGTTTCTTACTCTAATCCTCAGGTCTTTCCTGAGTTACTCAGTTAATTTAGAATCCATTAAGATGTATGAAAAATCAAATTAATGCCTTCTGGTGTGCAATGTTTTGCAACAGTCAACAGTATTTCATCTACCACTGTGCTGTCCATGCACCCAGCTTTATTAGGATCCTCTGGAGTTCTTCAGTTTTCATTGATAATTTGATGTCCTCTGCAGAGTCTCATTGTTCACCCGGTTCCCAGATCATTAACACATGGATCAGACACCACAACACTGATCTTTGTGGGTGATTCATGTTAACCTTTATCATGCTGAAAATTGACTTCTCTTTCTTTTCTGAGTAGGGTATGTGTACCCTTTCTTTTCTTTCTCAGACACTTTGTAATTGATAATAGTATTAACCTGAGAGGTTAATTTTTTTCCTTCAGCAAGATAATTTCTCAAAGGCTTTTAAGAAAACCTAAATACATGCGTTTTCCTGATAATCTGTCCAAAGAACTCTGACTGAGGGGGGATGCTTGACTTTTCTACTTGGAAGCTCTGCTGGTTTAAAGTTACCATGGTCATGTGGGTAATTTCTATTTCTATTTCAGTTTCAGTCTATTTACCTGGTATTTGTGGCAACTCCTTCTGCCAACAGGTCAAACCCGTCAGGGGACAGGACAAAACATTCTGTGATGCAGCAAAGCTAGAGTGAATATGTACATATATCCCATCTTTGTGTCTGTTCATATGAATGTACGTTTGATATGCAGCATCCTTATGATCTCATTTGAACCTGGTATCTCCTAATTTTCCCTTCTCTGTCTCATCCTCAATGTTTGACCTCATCTCCTATCTCTGGGATCGATCAGCCAACTTTGTTATTTGGCAAGACTGTTGACCTTGAGAGTATGGGCAGGCGTCTCACGTTCCTCGGCTTCTTTGCCTGGTGTTACTTGAGAGGAATCCAGAGTTTGGTCCCTCTCAGAGACAGACTCATGATGAGTTGATGAATGCCCATGCTTTGCCCAGAGGGTCACACTGGACTAGAGGCCACAGAGCAGCTACAGAAATAATTGCTGCAGGTGCATTCATCTTTAATCCCACAGGGCACCTAGACAGATTGTAGATCTCCTGGTCTAATGCCAGCTGACTCCGTGAAGAAAGACGAAGCTTTGCTAGCTGAGACCAGATCTTAGCATCTCACATCAAAGCTGAAAGCTGCAGCCCTGGCCAGATTCTGGAATCTTTTCCTACCCAAAAAGTGTGTTTCTAGTAAAACGTGAAAATCATTGGGCACAATAACATGAGATCAGTGTCAAAATGGAAGGCAAAACCACCATAAAATGCTGTTCTGCACTGAGGAACTCCACAGTAAAAGGAGTTGAAGGGCAGAGAGAAGACAACAACAATATGAAAAAGACATGACAAGAAGGTGAGTTGTATTGTCAGATTCAGTCAGCAGAGTTCAAATCTCAGCTTCTGTCTCTTAAAAAGCCCCAAATTTTGAAAACTTCAAAAGGACCCACTGAGGTATTTCCCTTCACTGCCAAAAAAAAAAAAGATAGGAGATCAGTGTCCTAGGACCAACTCACTTCTCAACTCACAACCTCATTTAAGGAGCCTTCCTCCTCAACGCAGGCAAATAAATTTGCCTGATGGCAAATCAAGGACAGCAACAACCCCCCCGCACTCTTATAGCTGAGGATGCCCCTGTTCCCTGCCATCAGACAGTAATACATTGCAGGTTCTGGTTAGATGTGAACGCATGCTTTAGGGGCAAAAGTCCTTAACACCAAGACAGATAAAAGATTGTAGTTAAGGTGACTCCAGCCATTCTGGAGCTTGCCTTTTTCTTTTCTGGCCTCTGGAACAACTTGCATAGTTGATTATTGCTGGGCAGCACACCCTGAGTTAAGCCTCACCAGTGCTGACTTTCTGCGAGTCTCACAGAGATCCCGTGGAGATTTTTAAACAGGCTCAGAGTGTCCCCTGGCAATGAAATACAACATCTTGAACTTCAAGAAGAACAGCTAAATGTTTTTTGCAAAGAGTTCAAAGTGATGAACAGCCATTTTGCTCAGCTCTAGTTACCTTAATAGGAATGTAAAAGGAGAGAGACTCGATCCAACTCTCCTCCGTGCTGGCACAGGAAACTCCGTTACTATTTCTGTGTCCGTGTAACAGGCTTAGAGGTTCTAAACATTTCGTTCTTTTCACCTTTCCTCATCATAGGTCATTCCCTCTAATCCCTTTAGCAACTTTGTGGCCCTTCTCTGGATTTGTTCCAACTTGCCTGCGTCTCTCTTGCAGCAAGGTGCCCCAAATCGCAGCGTGATGCCACAGCGCCACAGGGGTGAGTCGCTCTGGAAAGCACACGGACAGGCGGACATATGGACCAACTGAGCAGTAGGTTTGCCAGACATCAGGTTGCACATCAGCTCACATCATTTGATAGCCACTGTCTCGCTGGGACCTCTCTGAACATAAGCTGCTTTCACCACCGTGCTCTGCACAACATGAAGTTTGGAGATTCTCCTTGTTCCAAAGTAGTTCCTGTATCATCTTTAAACCACATACTGCTAATTGCCACTTGTTTTACCAAAGCATGCTCATTTTTTCAGCCTAGCTCTTCTTTTTTCTACTCTTTTTTTTTTTTTTTCTAGGATCTTTTGCTTGTGTCAACTGTAAATTTGAGGGCTATTCCTTTTCCTCCAGGTCACTAATGAATATTTAAAACCAAAACATTGCCCTTTTGGGCAACACCTTTGCAGAAGGATAAAGAATGTCTCTAACCTTTCTGTTTACACTCTGTCAGCTAATCCATGATTCATTTCACAGGATTTGTATCAAAACCAATTTGATCTAATTTCCCTAATAAGATCTTGCACAGCTTTGTGTCAAAAGCCCATGCATAGTCTAGAGACAGTCTATCCACTGCATTCCTTTTTCCCACTAATTATCTAATTGTATCAAGAAAGGTTATTGTCTGCAGTACTCCTGTTTCATAAACCCTGCTGTTTATCATTAACATTATTATTTGTCTTTACATGCCAGTAACTGCCCTCAGACAACTATGCTCCAATCTTAGTGATTCTGGATATAAATAAGCAGGTTTAGACCAAGTCAAGACTGCACTTTAGGTTTTTATCCATTAGTGTTATCTCCCAGGGACAGTGATGTTGGGTTAATGTTACAAGTTTCTCCAATTCTTCTCTAGCCTTTCATCTTTTGATATTTCTCTATAATAGCTGGACTGCTTATGAGTTCAGTGTTCTCTTGAGAACAGCAATAGTAAGAGAGGGAAGCAATCTAGATGGACAGAACCAGAAAATGACACAAGATTAGTATTATAAAATTCAGGCAGTAAATATTGCCCCCATTTTTGGTCTTTTAAACATCAAGGATTATAAATTTGGGATTCATGCAGATAAGGCTATTTTATTGCACAGCCTTTGTGGTTATTTTTGCCAGAAATAGCAATTTGTATCTACGTTCACATCTTTACCCCTACTTCTGGAGATGAAAACTACAGGAATTCAGTGTTCCTTATCTACAAGCCTTCACCTGACTCAAGAAAAAACACTCACACCTGCTCAGAAAGACAGCCAGACAGTATCTGGTTTTGTAACAGAAGGTAACTTTCCCTCACCAGAAGAATTCTGTATCAGCTAAAGGTATGCATAATTCATTAACTTTATTCCACCTGAGCATTTAAGCACTGAGTATTTGACCCTGTGCCTTCTCCATGCAGCACTCATTATTCCAAACTGGATCAAGGAAAGTTCAGAGGCAATGCTGCTGAGCTTCTCTAGTGGCTGGTCCTCATCATGTGATCTTCACTTGGAAAGGCAAGGGTAGCTCAGTGTTACACTCTGGTTTCCTGGGGGAAGTTACATCAGAAGTTCTGCCATGTAGGCCAGTCCCTCCACCAGTATTTACGGATAAAATCACATACCAACCAACTCAGCATGTTGGAGATCTTCAACAGTAAGACTGAAATTCTCCTTAAAATGAATGCTGAAATATAGCTGAAGACTAGCATCAGCTGAGGGAAAGGAAGAGCCAGAGAACACTCAGGCCTTTCTCAGGCAAAACTTTCTCTATTCTGGGCACAAGGAGAAATGTAAAAGGTCAGAAATGCTCTTTTTTGGGTGGCTTGTACAGCTGATGTGTATTCCAGACAGAATAAATTATTATTTTTTTTTTAAAGTCCCTCTTAAGATCTACCATAAAATTGAAAACGCCTGCAGGGGAGATGCCTGTACAACTTGTAAGTTCCAGGTGCCCCGTGGCTGTGCTTGTGGAACTGCACTTCAGTCCTGAAGCCCACAAATGGGGAGTCTTCATAGTAGATTCAGGCTTTACTAACAAAACCTGAGAGGACTGCCACTATAAACCTGCTCACTTCAGGCCCCAGCTTGTGACAAAAGCACAGCTTGGATTGCACAGACATTTTTAAACCAACCTTGAAAGACCAAAGAAGCATTAACCTTATATGATATAATGATTTAAACAGAGATAAAACATTCAAACTCTTCTGTGGTACAGGCCTATTTTGCTACCAGTATTTGTTAGCCCAGGTGACATAAACCTGCACTGCATGTGTAAATGAGATGTGCATATCATGCCATGATACCATTTGGGCAACTTTGAGTCCTTTGTGGGCCACAGGAGAGAGCTTTGCAATCCACAGCTGGTTGACAAGCAATACAGATCAGCTTCTCAAACACCGGCCGCAACTCCAATAACAAGCCAGATTTTGTCAGGTTGTTTTTTTTTAGACACGGGAGACAGAAATAAATAACGTTTTCCAAGTGGTGGGCTACATGTGACAGCTGCAATAACAGCCAGTGTAATTTTAGGTCAGGTATGCAAAGAGTTAATGCCATGGAGCTGAGATTCCCACACCTGTTGGGCGACCTGCTCTCACCATGGACAGCTCTCACACACACTCCCACCCCTTCCTCTCCGCCTGGAGGACGCCCACCATGGGCTCTTCTACTTAGTATGGACTTCAGACGAGATGTCATCTAGAGACCCCTTGTCTCAACTGACAGCTCTTCTCCACGCAACAGACCGAGAATAACAGGATCCTAGGCCAATGCACCACTTTACAGGACCTGTGGATAACTCAGCCATAGCAGCCACAGTCCAGAAAGCTTTTCTCAGCTTATTCTATCATAAAGGAACATATCCAGTTCCCAGGACAGACTTCATTTCTCTCAGGGGTTAGGCAAGAGCTTGGGTAGTAAATGGGCATTGATGAGCACAATCATAAACAAATCGCACACAGACATTAGGGTTTTTTTTTTGTTTAAATCACAGTATTTTGCATTGCTATAAAGGACAAGAGAGCAAGAATCTCAAATCAATCTAAATATTTTTCTCTGGAGTGCAGACAGTTCTGTCATGTTTGCTAGTCTTAACTCCCTTTGGCATGAGTGGGTTATGCTTCTATTCTATAGATTATGGAAAGGCACAGACAGCCTGTTTGCAAGGCATTTGTCCATAATACACACCACACAAATACAACATACTTGTCTTTGTAACAAACATAAACCATAACTTAGCAAAAGGCTGATGAGCTTGCTCTCTAATTTGGAGTGGAAAGCACTGTGTGACTTCTAGTCCATAGCACAAATACCAACCTGTAGTTCACAAACCTGGACTGTCAGGTTGTAACAAAGTCCAACTGTCAGCATTTAATTCTAAAAGACACCATCCTGATTCCAATTACAACAATTTCTGTTGCCTTTAGCCTTGCTGGGCACCTGGAACTGGCTTATTTTGTAAAAACGCCTGACTTTCCCCCTTGCTCAGAATCACAGAATCAATTGGTTTTATTTGCTTTATAATTTGACAGAGGGTCAGGAGAAGAACTTTGTGAGAGGGCTGAAGAAGCTAAAATGAAAAGACATAAGGAAGGCAGCAAAGTCCCACAGCTGCCCAACTGAAAAAGCCTGTATAGAGACCTGTCTCCAGGGGTTAGGGACCCGGTATTCCTGAAGAGGACTGGGTTGTATGAGATCTACTAAAGTGTGCCACTAGACAAGACCAGTTCTGCCATGTAGACTGGAGGAACATATTCCTTGCACAACAGGGAGATGGAGGTCCAAGCTGTGCTCTTCTGCAAGCTAAGGAGATGGAGACAGCAAGTGCTCATATTTTGGCTCTTACACAAACAGTATTTTCTTGTCTAATGTCCAGGAGACATTTTATCCCTTTGACCCATTGCATAACCAGAGCCTAGTTACATATCAGTAGATCTTCTCTACATGCTGACAAAAGCTGCAGCAGCAAACTGTCTGGAGGCTCCTTAATATATCAAAAAGGACTAGGATTGACCTGCTATTCACTACGTATCCAAATTCTACCAGCACCCTCTTCCCCACCATATTATTATTCTGTGTTTCACATTTCCACTTCTTCCCCCACTATTTCTACATCTGGGAGACTGCTCACACCAGTTCAACAACTTTGCTTGGATACAGCAAAGCTGCAACTCAATCCCTGCTGAAATGCTCAGCTAGACCTTCATTTCTTCTTGAATGTCTTTCTTTATACTCTGCCTATTTAGGGCACTTATAATCTATATCTCTCTTTGTACCTTCAGTGTCCTTCAGACACTTGTGAATGAGACCCATACAACAACATGTTCAGCAAAGCACACTTTGAACACTTGTAGGTCAGAATTATGCTTACAGCTTTTCAGCTGGGTAAGGAAAGGAGGACCTCCAGCACTGCCATTCATATCACATTTATTATTGCATCCCACCCCGATCCCTTGTCTCATCTCACATAGAGCTTTTCTTTCACTCAGTGCCCTTTTAGCATTTCTGAGCGAAAGCTGCCACCAGTGTAAAAAATCTTCAGCCTGCACTTCCTTGCATTTCAAGATATCCACTGAATGCACCCCTCCCTTCAACCTTGTCTGCAATTCATGATGAACAATGGCAGGAAAAAAAGAGAGACCCAGAGGTATTGCTTAATTCCTATAGGTGTTTGAGGATGATGGGAGACACTTACACATCAAGGACATCATCCCAGAAACAAATGTGAAAAGAAACCTAAGAATTAGCATTCCTGTACGAATACTAGTTTGCTGAAAGGGGACTCTAGGTTTATTCAGATAAAATCTGAATTTGCTTCTTGTCCAACCTGGATGCATTTGGAAGTTCCCCAAGATAGACCTATTAAATTTTTTTTGAGGGTTTCCGTTTCTTACACTTCAAAACTTACAGTTGCAGTGGGACTCTGCCTCCTTCTCCCACCCTTGCCAACACAATCCAGACAGAATAGATGGCTTTTGCCTAGATTCCACTTGTAGCTCTTGAAGAAATCTATAATTAAGTGCCTCATCATTAGAAACATTACTCAAAATCAGACAGATCCTGAAAAACTGACTGAAATTAGTTCCACATAAATTACAGCATGGAAAATAACAATGGGCAATTAGTGCTTTTCAGTTTGAAATCTTTTTTATCCCTGCCTCTCCAAAAAGCATTTCTAAGATGATACAGTGGCAAAGCAAGATAACAGTGAGAGCAAACACTGAATCTGGCATAGGGTAGATGTCCCAAAACCACTGGAAAAGTGTGGAAGTGAGAAAGAGCTGGGTTGTCACTGAGGATGGAGGCACAAGAGAACTGCTTGGGGTCAAGGACAGACAAGAAACCTCTGCTACACAGTAAGGCTGAGTTACAGCACTTGAACAAGCAGACAAAGGGAGTACATAACAGAGGTAGCTGTAGATCAGACTCCTCTCAAGCTGATGAGGTTTGACAAGAATAGGTGATACATGGAAACATCCCATTTCCTTCTGCACACCTTAGGCTGCTGTAACATATAGGATTATCTTTAACTACCTATTTAAGATAACCTCAAGATTCAGTTTTGCTGAGTCTTTAAAGCCCCAACTTTGGCAGGTATTTAGCAGACATCTTACCACACACTGCATATATTAAGTAGCCCATTGTGGCTGACCCAAATTCCAGCTTGAAACCCTAATGACTTGTTCTAAATCCACTTCATTCATCCATCTTCCAGACTGTTTGGCCCCATTTCCTTTGACTGACAAAGTAGCTTCCAGTCCACTCAAGCTGAACCCTACCTAAGGCCCCACGATGTCCCGCTTTCTTACTTGGATGAACCAAGAGATGAGGAGGAGACATGGCCAACAACCCACTCTTTAGATAGAAAATTGTGTAGCAGAACAAGCACATAATTTTCCACAACACTCTGTGTAACTTACACATTCCTTTATCTAGGTAAAAAAAACCCAAACAAACCACCCCAAACAAATCCTAAAGTGAATACTTCAAAATTCCTTCCACTTTCCTCACAAATTGGCATCACTGAAAATTTAACTAAATGTGATTACAAAAAACCTCAGAAAAATACTTCTGACAATAGATTATCTCCTCATCCCAGGAAGTTTTCAGTTTTCCCTGTTATTATTTTGGGACATGAAAAAAAAAAACCCACAAAACAAAAACAAAGCTTGCAAGATCTTCAACCTTAGTTTAACTTCCCGTTCCCTGTCTTTAGCGTCCCTACTTATGGACAAGCAGAAGCAAACAGACAGGCAGGCAGGCAGGGGCCACAAAGAAGATATACAGCTGCTTCTACATTTTCATATAGTACCTTCCTGAGAGAGGTTGAAAAGTTACATAGCTTTATTCTGCAGGACATTTGTGTATAGCACATATGCATACATATAATAAATTTATTGTGCAACCCCTTCCTCACACACAACCTCCCACATCTCTCCTTTCCTCATTATGTGGATGCACCTACTCCATTCCATTCCAGCAGCTTTGCTAGAGAAGCCAAACTATGACTTCATATTTCCAGACCATCACCGTGAGTGTTCAGACCTTTATAGCAAACATAATGCACTAAAGCAAAAATAAACAATCAAAAAAACATCGCCTAACTGAGCTACATTATTGGCAGTCTGCACCTTCAGTCACAGCCCTATGTCTACCAGAGCATGAGAAGGAGAAGACTTCACATGATTTTACGTACATCTGTGCTCTGCCCGGTCTCGTATTTAAGAGCTCTTTGTTCTCTGTCCAGAGGTCTGGAACTCTTTGCAGACACTACTAGGAGGGGAGCTGACCTCTTCAAAGAAGGGACCCCAAAAGAAGCAAGTTTCAACTACTGACGGCCCGGCGTGACCCAGCCCAGCCCACCCTGCCAGCATGTCCTCCCGACTGCGCTTGTTCCTTTTGCCCTTGGAATGCCATCACTTATTATCACGCTGACTTCTCCAGATGGGGCATTTTGGCTATTGATCTGATAAATAAACAGCCTGCTCGCTCGATCAAAATGTTATTTTGCATTTCAATTACTGTTCACTAATGCAACCTTCATCCCGCCAAGAGCGCTGCTGGCAATGACACTCGACCTGGCACAGGCGTTTGCAAGCAAATTCGGCAGCGCCTGCTGCAAGCACCTAACGGGATTAACCAACCTCCATTAGGTGCACAGAAAGAGAAGGAGATGGACAGACAGTACTAGGCTGAAGGGGAACAGACGTGTGCAGAACAGAAGGTGTAAGCAACCTGGACAAGGGATAGGGATAGACACAAATATAGGCACAAATCCACGTACAACACAGCTTTGCCAAATATTTTGATGGTGGGAGATGTTAGAAGCTAGTCGTTCCAACCGGTGGACAACCCAGGCAGCTTCCAGAAGACAGACTGAGCTCACTGTATGTGAGCCATACAAGAGTTGAGAGCAATGGGAAATGGAAATCGATGTCTGGTGACAAGCCAGCAGTGAGCACTGCAAATCCATCAGGGCAAACAGGGTCATTTCTAAAGCAAATTCTGCAGCCTAGCTCTACCAGGGTTCAGTAGGCCCTAGAGCTGGATGCAGGATGCTGTGTGTAAACCTGCAGGGACGAAATCCTCTTAGTCCTTGCTGGATTCTTCAGTATGGCCAGAAACATGACTGCCTTTGGAGAATCTGGTGGCGGTACAGCAAGAAAGGGACATCCAGAGGTGTTGGTTGATTCAGCACTCTGTTTATATCAGGGAATCCTTTGCCAAATCTCCTAACTTATTTCACTCAAACCCTATCTACAATGAGAAACACAGCACAAATAGCAAGTCCATAGTGAGGTCAGGCATGGCTAAATGGTTATGAGACAGCTTCTAGTCCCAAGCTCTGCCAGTAACGTGATGTACTTCACCATGTGGCTGGTTTTGCACCAGACTCCTACTGCATGGTGCAGGATGCATCTTGGCTCCTTTTCTTTTTCCTACCTAAATTCCTAAATTAAATGTAATGTATCACAAAATGACACAACTATTTAGCAACACATGAAACTGGTGGTCAGTGCTTTCACTACCCCCTGCATAGTCTGTGTGAGGGTGTTGGACTTAGTTCACAAGTGACAAGGTAATATAAATAGTCAAGAAAACGTATTTATCTCAATTTCCAGAGACCTTTTGACAAAGCTATTTTGCCAGACCTGGACAAATTTGTCTTATTTCATAATCAGACAGCATCCAGACTGAAACTGCCAGTCATCCATGAGTTAAAAATAAACAAACCAATCTAACACCCTGACATTATATAAATGAAATGCTAAGTATAACACACTGAATGAGATCAATGTGATGCATAAAGACAGGATCTATAACTCCACACACTCACACTTCATCCACTCTGTGTGCCCGGACTCCCAGTTCCTTCTGCCCTTGGCAAACTAAGCCTGTGTCCCACACCCATCTCTCTCTGGCCAGGTCTATGTTCTAGACCTTGCTCTCCCAGATCTGTGTCTGTGCCCATCCTTTCTCTGACTCCACTCCTGGGAGGAGAGTTTATGGGAACCATTCTACACCTAGATCATATCCCTCTCCAACCACTATGTATGAATGCTCCAAAGACATCCTAAAGAGCCATATACACATGACTCCTAGTCGCTACCTCTGTGGTTACAACATGGGGCAGTGAAGTACAGTGTCCTGAGCTCTTAAAATCAGCCAAAACATCTCAAAGTCTAATTCCAGCCTCAATACTAATCTCATAGACTTCAGCAAGTCATTGCAGCTCTCCAAGACACTGGAAAGCAGGGATATAGTGCTGAATGACCTACCTCTCAGGAACATCATGAGAGTTAATCAGCAACCCTGAAAGAATGGTGTGCAGATGAGTGTGCTAAACAGGACGATGGACAGATAAGCTCTGTGCTCACACGATGGCCTTCCCACCCCCCACCCCCAATTATCAGCAGAATTTGAACCTCTTTCTTCAGCATTGCAGCTCAGAGATTTGCCCAAGTAGGACGAGTAGTTAGTGTTTTCCTGCCTGCAAGCTAGCCAGAAGAATAAAACTTTGACCTCTCAAATCTATCTGTAATAATACCAATAATAATAAGACCAATTCTGACCTCCTCCTACATCTGATTGTACCTTAAGCCCAGTCCCCTGTGACCCAGTCTACACAATAACCTTATCACTAATACTGCCTAATCCTATCTCCATCTTCCTAGCTCCTATTTCATACCCCAACTGTCTCCTGACCACACCACCATACAATCCATTTTTCCATTCTCCTTCACAGTTATGCTTCACACCAAGTTTTTAATGAAAAATTAAATTTTTTTTTAAAATGCTATTCTGTTTCATTACAGAACTAGGTCAATTTTGGTAATGCTTTGTACTGTAAGATTTCCAAAACAACTCTAAAGAAAATGAGATGTTTAATTTTGCCTTGTTCCTAGCACTTTGTTTAGCTTGTCATGTGCTGCCTCATGTTCTTTGACTGACCAACTGTGTTCAAGAACATAATGAAACAAAATATTGGAAGCTCCCTCAAAATAGATTTTAATCAAATTTCCACTCTGATTAAAATTTCAGGTTTCAGCCAAATTTGGAATGAAATAACATTTTGAACATAGAGCTTAGAGACATAGTTTAGTTATGGTTTCTTTCTCAGTTTGATGGTTGGATTAGGTGATCTTAAAGGTCCCTTCCAACCTAGACAATTCTATGATTCTATAAAATATTCTGAGAAACAAGATTCTATTTTTCACACAGCTCCACTCCCTGTATCTTTCACACAGTCTCCTGCTCACTTCTCTCAGATCTCTTTTCCCTGTTTACATGCATTCAGAAACATGTATGTTCTAATGCACACAGAAACGTTTTGACACTTCATGTTATCTTCTTTAGCCAGGCATCATAGAGAGGCAGATACTGGCAAATAAATTGCATCTAAATAATCTGAAAAGCTGGAACTCTACATAAAAGTTTCTGGAAATTCAAGAGTGCCATGGAAGCTGTGCCATATAAAACGGTCATTCTGTATCCCACTCAGTCCTTTTACATGGTAGGGATTAACCATGTGTCAAGGAGCATCCTGCAGCCAAAAATCAAGCACTCTGTTTTGAAAGCTGAGTGCTGCTGGAGAAACACAGCTCTGCTTTTCCATCTGGTGCAATTTAAGCTTTACCCTATTCTTTTTGCATCACAATGAAATCACTGCTGGCATGTGATCAGAAGCTCCGAAACCCTGGCTCCCTATCAACTTAAAAAAATTGACCTGGACATTTTATCCACTTTGATGAGAGCTTGAATGAAACTTCTTTCTCATTCACTCACAGCAAGGAGTGCTACTTCTTAGCACCTCTGTGAGTCACAAGACAATACTTCATTTTACAACACACTGAGGAAAAAATGTTGGAATTGAGTATAAATATCTTACCTGCTACCTGAACTCTACCCAGCATTTTGTAGATACAGTGGAAATACATCACAAGTAGCTAGGATAGGATCCTATCTCTTCATTTAAGCCTTGATTCAACTACTATTGGAATTAAATTGTGATTTTGATTGATCTGAACAGGAACTGGGCCTCAGGATCTGAAGAGTCATCTGAATGTTGAACATTGCAGCTATTCCATGCCCTTCACTGGATTTCTGGCGACCTGTCTTCTAGTGTTAAACTATTTCTTCAAACATACTTTTACTTCAAATATTCCTTGGAAGGAAAGCAAAATGACCAAACCTTTCCCAGTAGAGGGCTTTCTCAGAAATCCCCTCTTACACATAAACACTCTTCTTCTGACAGTCACACTGCATAGATTCATGTCCCTAACCATTGCAAATCAAGGGGTACAATGAATCCATTCACACATCTCCATCTCCAGAATGTCCAAGTGACATTCACTGGCCTAAGCGTCCCTTAGAAGCAACTTTTCTGCCATCTGTGACAGGTTTGTCCACCCTGTGCACTTCACTCCAGAGAGGAAATTCAGCAACAACAGGATCCCTAAAAAGAACTCTCTAATGGGGACTCATTTATTTCCTTTATTTCACCCTAAGCAGATAAACAGGTCAAGCTCTAGGTACCTCTGCCAATTATCCTGCTCGCAAAGAGGAGGTAAATTCTGTCCACGTTCAAGCAATTTTCTCACTTCCCAACTTCCCACCCTGGAAATAGCATTATTCTCAACACAGTATGAAGTTAAGAGACCCAAACTGCAAATGAAAACAGCTACAAGTAGGAAAACCATCTCCCATGCTGCGCCTACAACTTCCTCAAAAAGAATTCCAGTCCACATGGTTAACAGCAGCTACTTTATAGGAAAATCACTATTCATCCCAGCTACACCTCAACTGCCAGTACTGATTTCCTAAGGTACTGGTGGGAGTGCTGCTCACCACTTGGCACTCACAGCAAATCTGGTCCAAAATAGGCTGGATCAGCAAGGGAGCCAGAGACTGGATTGCAGTGCTGGGAAAGATGGTTTCTGACCATGCACAAAGCTGGTGCAAACATGAACATCAATGTTCATTTTCCCATTTTTTTGTGCATAACTTAGCTAAGGTGTTTAAGTTCCTGAAAAATCTGCAAATGCTTTAAAGTTCCTCTGTCTCTGCAGAACCGCTGGATGGTGTTTCAGGCCACAGTGTATCGAGAGAGCGCCTTTTTCTATGCTCCTTTCAAATATTAAACTGTCAAATTTGGTATAGCAAAGATCTCACACAACTACAACATGAGACCCCTCCAAAGTAATTCATGGCCTGAAACCCTGCTGTAGAGATACACAACCAGTCAGACATGGGACGAAGTTGTAAATATGAAGCACATGCCCTGCAAACCGATAGTCTTTGATCAGTTTGGAAGACTAAAACAAAGCCTGCAGTTGTTTTGCCTAGTTTCAACCCTGAACAGGAAAAGATAACTGTTTAGCAAGAGCACTAGCTTGCAAACCAGACACCAGGGCTTATGGACTTCCACCAATCCAGATAAATGAATTTTGGTCACAGATGGTTAAAAAACAGTGTAAAGGCACACTTAAAAAAGCCATTTTGTATTACACTTCACATAGTGTCTGGAGAAGCAGGAGCTGAAGTAGCAGTAGAGAAGGAAGCGTAGTTATGGATTCGGGTGTATCCCGTTAGAGCAGTGTTTATTCTAATCAATCAACTGAAAAAATAGCAGCTGTGAGTAATTATTAATAATCAAGTAAAATTGGATTATTTCTCTGCAGTGCAGCATTGTCTGGATGGGGAAGCTGGTATAGAAATAAAGTTCATGAGAGTAAGCTACTGAAATAAAATTGCTGACCTCAGCAGTTCATCAGAGAACATGGAAAAAGGAACCTCAACAGCATACAGCCTACTACCTGCAGAGCATGAAGACTAACAAAAATAATTACCAGAAGGTGGTTGAGCTTAGTCATTTGAATCAAGTCATATATCCTGTTGTATATCCAAATGACAGTAGTAAGATATACCGCCAAAGCCTTACATTTCTGAGGTATCTGCTTTTGAGACTCTTCATTCCTGAAAGTATAGTAAGCTCCCTCTTGCAAAATACACTGCTTGAGAGGAAGGGGCTCAGATTTTCTCTGAATGTGTTGGGCCCTCTGTGCAGCTGTGGTTGTGGCTGATTTTATACTCAACCAATGGAATGGAAACATATACCCTAAAGGACCACTATACTGAACATTTTGCAATATACTCAAGTTAGGAAATTTGATGTTACTCTGAAATTTGATGTTACTCTGCCTAAAACAACCATAACATGGCATTGCAGAGGTGGTCATATTCTCAAACACAAATATTGCAACTACAAAATATGCAATTTTACTACAAAAACAATGTCTAAGTCAACTTCACCCATAAACACGTAGGTGCTACTATATTAGTCATTTGTGTCCATGAATGCCTTGTCTATGCAATTTTATATGCATCTTATAAGTACTTTGCAAACATGATTTAGAAGCCTCTATTTGAAAATATAACTCGGACATTATATTAATGGCCAAACTGGTTATAAACCAGTAAGGCTCCCTTGCAATAAATGGAATTGTACCACTTTACAAAATTTAGGTAGCAAGTCCTAGAACACTGTATTCCCGGCAAGTGGAAATACTACCCAGCTGCAAGGGAAATACAATATTGCTACTGAAGGACACAAAACCTGGAGTTTTCTGACATCTCTGTGTGTAAGACCTCAGCCATAAAACTGAATTAACACAGTAAACATTTTGTGTTTAACAGCTTACTAATTGCATTTTCAAATTAAATATTTACTTCTATCTTGAGCACTTCTATAGCACCCAACAGAATCTAAGATAAGTTACTCCCCCATTTACTTTAACAATTTATAAAAATAAAATAATCCTTTACTTAAAAGGGACCAGGGGGTACCTGAAGACTTTCTTCTCCCATGCTCCATAACTGTTGGATCATACAGAATGCTACACAGCCCTCAATACTTCTCATACAGGAATAAGGGATCTGAAGAGTGAAGGTTAGCTATAAAGCAAGCAATGTATGTACATACCTACTCCACTAAGTCTAACAATCCCCAGGGTAGGCTTTTACATGTCACCTGCAGCAAAATACTGCTTTCACTGTCCCACTGCAAACACTGGTTGTATTGGTCTATTTATTTCTAACATTTTTCTTTCTAATTTAGGAAGTAAGGAGGAAAGAAGGAGAAATGCGGTTTAATATTTTGCTTTGAATTGAATCAGTCCTGAAAAGTTTTGACAGTGTAGATCATCCACCAGGACAAAATATACTATTACTTTTGCCATGTTAGTGTCTGCTCTAGGCAGCAGCCCACAGAGCAGGACAAAGGAATGGGAAGAGGACAACCAGTTCTGGATAAACAGCACCTCAAGTTCTTTCTGTTTGAGTAGGAAGAAAGGGTTAAGCCTGCTTTGAGGTTCACTTTGTTCTCCATGGTTTGTGCAAGGCCAGCAATCAATCAATCTTCTCTCTTTCCTCCTTTTTATTCCCGGGAACCACTGCAGGAATATCATGCCCAGGATCTTGTTTAAATCCACGATTCTTCTCTGTCAAGTCAATTCTTCCCATCCTCCCACAAGGCCCCCCTAAAGATACCTCCCCCCCCTCTCCCCGAAAAGGGGCCTCCTGAGCTCGTTTTGCTAATGTATTCTCAAACCAAATTAGGGGCTCTGACTCTCGGTGAAGTTCGTGAGTTAGTTCCCGCGATGCACTGAATTAAAGATACCATCTCGGACTCAAATCAGATTAGAGCCCACACACACACATGCAAAAGCCCACTTTCTAATCAATTTTATAAAGGGCCTTCAGCAGAGATACACTAATGGTATTGAGCTAAGATCTTTAAACTAAGTCTGCAAGAAGTCTGCGGAGATAAAACGCACACTGTATTAAAGAGAAAGCTCTTCACCGTGCCCTTCCCACCAAGAACCCTGGGCACATTAGAAAAGAACCTCAAAACACAAAACAGCTCTCCTGAACCTGAGATGTCACTCCTGTCCTCCTCTCTCATCTTCCTTCAAAACTCTAAGTCCTTTCTTTCATTTGCTTCGGGTCAGGCTGGAGCAGAAGGTACTGCACAGAGGGCAGAGGAGACAGGGTATCCCTGGTATGTGTTAGGAATTCAACATAATGAGAACATGTTCACCCTTTAAAGGCCATGAATCTACAAGAAGTGGGCAAGGTGGATGATCAGCTGACCAGGTTCAAGGGGAAGTGGTACTTCAACACGTGTGCTCTGCAGTCACACACAAGGTGCTAGGCACTGCTGGGGTGCCTGGCACATATAACTGGGACACCACAACAGCCATGTGCTGGCAGAGATGGGACTGAGTGTATGGTCAAGGGCTGCCTTTAGAAAGCAGCACCTGGGTACACCTGGCATCGTCACATCCTTCTGTCTTAATGTCTCTCTGTTTAGCAGCAGAAGTTCCCAGCTGTGGCAGCACATTTTCCCCTCTGAAACTAACTCTCTGGTTTGCAATGTGGCACCCAGGAAAAGAAACACAAGAAGATGTAAGGAATCACCACAGAAGCTGACTATGAAGGGGAGGCAGAAAAGAGTTTTTAAAAGAAGCTGCAATTGATTAATAGCCCATCTGTTGCTCAGGGACCAACAACCAGAGAATAAAGCAATCCGTGAAGACACTGGTTTTGCAAGGTTTTCTGTGTCAGATCAGGGAGCAATCTTCTCCTCTGTTTTAATATTTTCAGTAAAAGCACCTCAAAACATTTCATGCACATTAGAAATCCAAATCTCAGAACCCAACATCAGTCCTTATAACTATTTGCTTTCTAAGACACTGTTTCTAACTAAAGGACAAAAGGACACCTGTGTCTTAACAAGAACAAAAAAAAAAACACACTTAAAAATTTAAATTGCTCTTTAGCTATGACAAACTACACTTTTTAGATGCTCAAAAGTTCTCAGATGATAAGAATGTTCTTCATTTCTGAAACTCTGGTTGGCAAATTGAATTGTGACATTTTGCATATGCAGCAGACTCCCTTGAAAATCCCAACAAAAATACATCAATTACAAAATTAATTTCTCTGACCAACAGCTAATTAACACACACAAGCCTATCAATACACTAGAAGAAACCACTTGAACTTTCAACCTTCATCTTGGGCCTTCCCCTTGGTTTTTGGACAGGTGACAGTTCTTAGAGCTTGGAAGGACAAAACTGGCCTCCTGCAGCAGAGAAGACCCCAACTACACCTTTTAAGAGGCTGCCACAACAATTTCTAGGAACTTGAGCTCTGCTCACTGTTAACACAGAGCAGAGAGAATCGTAGGTGCCTTTTCAGTGCAGAGCTGCAGCACAGAGCCCATGAGTCCCAGCCTGCTATGCTCCTTCTTCATCTGCATGGCTCAGAGTAAGACCTATAGTTTGTATGAGCTGCTCCTCCGTGTTTACTGCGTGGGTGCATGCAGGATGTAATCCAAAAGCTGTACAAAACCAGAAAGTGCCCTTCTGACCACAGCCACCAACCCCATCGGTCACACCTTCACCAGCTTTCTCTACACAAAGTAAGGGGACCTCAGCAGGAGAACTGTGGCAGATACAGGGTCTGACTGTCCTACACAGAAGCCTTGCTGAGCAAAATTTTTCAGAGCTTGGAAGGGTTCCACTTGCCCTGCGACAGCTTCAGGCCTCGCACCACTGTGGAGTTTTACAATGGCCATGTGCTGAGAATGACGCCAGTTTTCAATGCAATTAACCTTTCCAGACTAATGAAATGGCTGTATTGGCTGCAGTGGCAGCAAGGAGCCCCTTGACTCTGGTAGGCTCCTGGGGATGGGTTATCGAGGTTGCAGAGCATTACTGCTCCACTTCTATTTGCAGGCTGCAGCTAATCAATGCCAGACCTGAAAGGAGTAGACAATGCCAGCCCCAGCATTGTACTCCAACATCATATTGATCCTCAGGAAAAGGGACTTGGGTACGCGCCCACTGATCTGGCGTGTCACAAGCAGCGTTCTTCCAGGAACGTAACCTGGGCAGTAGAAGCACACAGCTGGGAGAAAGGAGAAAGTTCCTTGGATGGGAAAGCATAAGGGCTACCCCTTATGGGTGATTCAAAGCAGCAAACTGCCCTGTGGCTTAGGAAGAACCAAATTTGGAATGGAGCCTGAGGCTTTTGTGCTGTTTTATTCTCCTTAGCTGGAATAAGACAGGCACAACAGCCTTCCCAGGTGTGAAGGACAACTACTGTACTCCAAGGGCTCACACTTCTAAGTCACTTTCCTCCTTTCTAGTTGTTGAGCTTTGGTAAGTGATGGTTATGGTGTCCAAATCTGATGTTAAGTGGTACCACCTCAAACATGCACTGCCTGTGGAGAAAGGAAGGAAGCAACAGATACCTTTGCCTCCCACATCAAGCCATCCTGCCAATACAGCCCAAGGTGATTTCAGTCTTGGAGATCTGGAGAAGCTCAAACCAGACTCACGTTTGCCTATAACTTTAAGAGTCTCTGTTGAGATTTACCCCTCAGTGCTCAGTCCATCTCACTTCCTTAATTTCAAACCTGCCACAGACTTGTCACCAAACCAAGCACCAAAATTCTAGAATCTAAATTACATGAAAACTTGAAAAATTATTAAAATGGCTTTTAAATCAGGAAATTCTGCAAATAAAAAAACAGTGTTTGTTTTCTGCATGTGTTTCAGTTTTTTGGGTTACTTGCATGCTCTCAAGCCGTGATATCAAACTTCCATCTGCAATGCTGAGGGCAACAAATTTGCACTAAGAAATAAAACCATAACTGGTGCGTAACTTAAAAAAAAAAAAGGCCTAATCAACTATTGCAAGACTACAGATTCTTCCTTTCTCCATCTTTGTTGCTTTTCTTCTTTCAATAGTTTGCTTTCAGTTGCACTGTGAAGCATCATTGTTTTCACACACTTTCCTCATCCTCTTTTACAAACCGTTGCTGTATTTTTCAAATAGCCAGTGTGTCTTTCAAACACAGATCTGGCTCAAACTTCTAAAACCTCATAGTCCCACAACTGTTTTCAGTGATATAAATATAGCCAGGACACACTCAGGATTCAGCTCCATCCTGAACTGGTGTTCAGAACATCCCGAAACTCTAGTTCCTTTGTGCATACTCACTCATTGAGAAACAAGGAAAGGGAAGAGCTCCAAATCAGCTAACCTTAGGAGCTTTGAGATGTGTTATCCCACTCCATGTGCACCTCCCACTGAGAGACTTTCTTGCATTGTGTGTAGACCTCATGGAACAGCATACACTTCCCACAGAACCTCAATATTCAAAGCAGAGGGGCAGGGGACAGAATATACATATGGAAAACTCATTGTGAAGAAATTTAATTCTTGTTAACATTTTTAACAACGCTGGGCTATGCACATTCTGTGTGACATCCAGGAATATCTACTTCACCTGAAGGTCAGTCTGGAACCTGCCATTACGTAAGATGACAATCTCTGGATGGAAATCACTGATAATTGAAGAACCCTAGACTTCTGCACGTGAAAAGACAAAAAGTCTTCTCTCATCTGCCATGTTCAGTGATGTCTCAACTCTCAAAGAGCAATTTCCCCCTCCTATCATTATAGAAAGAGACTGTCACATTTTAGCTCTAGTGGGTGTTTCAGGATGGCTAGAACTGACCAACACAGGGGAAAGGACCTCATACAACTCCAGCCAAAAAAACCCCACTGGATACAGTGGATACACTTCAAGGTCAGTAATGCATGGTCCTATTTGCCCAGGAAATTGAGGTAAGGCTGCTGAATATTCCTCTGTCACAATAAAGGTAGGTGCTGCTGGTGGTGGCAGTTTCCTGACAGATGAAGATACAATGTTAGTGACATCACAGCCATTAGGTGGTGAAGAAGGGAACAAGGAAATAAAGTTTCTGTTGCAGATACCACCAAGCTTTGCTTGCGTCTGAACAGAGCCATACAGTTGCAGAGCACATCAGACAAATAGATGATTAACAGAGACTAGTAGAAGACTAGTTGAAGTTGCCAAGGAAAGTTCCTTACTGGAACCTTCATTTTACAGAGCCTTTGGCCACTTGGCTCCTACATTTGCCAAGTAAAGGATGATAACTGCAGAACTGCCCAGGAGATAAAGCTGAATAGTAGCTTTGCCCTACTTACTGACCTGGGAAGTAATTAACCCATCAACATTGCCCTTCTTCAAGTTACAAAGCTCCCCAGAATAGCAGAGGCACATACCATTCACATTGGCAGAATTCAAAAACTTTAACTCTGCCAATCTGGGGCAAAGCAACGCTGCAGATCAGGGAACAGCCTGGCTAAGGCAAGAGGAGAAAACGAACCTTCCATAGCTCAAAAGGCATGTGATGCAGTCCTGAGAAGCCCCAGATTTCACAAAGGAGACAGAGCCAACACTGAAGAAGATGGGAACTGTGAGAGATGGGGTAGAAGAGAAATTAACTCTTTGAAGACTCAAAAAGGTGACATAAAAGCAAAAGGTAAATGTAGGTACCAATAACTGTAAATCAAAGGCAATCTGGATCAGACAGCAGCAGATCTGCCTCAAAAAGAGACAGTCAACAGGTGAGCAGGAGAAGCAAGGGGGAAAAAAAAAAAAAAAAGAAAAAGAAAGCACTTTGTCCTTTCTGACTTTGGCACAGAGTATGGGCAGAGGCAGGGTACAGACAGTGTGATATAGATGCTGCCAGGGCAAAAAGGTCTCTGAAATTAGTGCTTACACACACAATGCGATACACAAAGACCTCCTCTAAAAGGACGATATTTTCCAGAACTAATAAAATATGCTTACTTACAAAATCTGAATGTGCAAATTAGGACTGACATGTGCAGTGTAAGTTTATTTATATATATACACACATATAGGAACATGCTTGGAAAAGAGACAAAGAAGTCTTTGCCATTCATACAAAAATTCTGTGTCAAGGTAGCACTGATGCATTTGCACAGCACATAAGCTTTCATCTTGACTACAGAAATTCAAGCTGAAGGGCTCAGCAGATAGCACCCATTTTCAGGAACCTCCTGCCCACCAAATCGAAAACAGAAAACCATCTAATTTGTGGGATGGTGACTGGGACAAAGCAGGTTGTATTATTAAAGGCATTATCCTCATTACAAAAGCACTTCACAGATCCAAAGTGTTCAGCAGCGTACTACATATTAAAGATCTGTCTTTGTAAGAACTTGAATTCCAGAGACACCATAAAAGAAAGAAAATGTTTTGATGCACAATTTACAGGCATAGGAGAGAATCAGAGACTTGAAGTGTTCACTCAGCTCACCTAGGGAAGCTATAGAAGAGCTGGAAACTGGTCTTTGATCCTGATCCCAGCTTTAGATCATCCTTAAGAAACAGAAAGTGGGAGAGTGGCTTTATCACAGGAGTTACTTTGTATGCTTCCAAGAGCTATAGATGTACTTAATTTGTTAGTGGGGACATAATACCACTGAAAAAAACAATCTCTTTTTGATAAAAAACACCACCAACAAAAAACACCATTCACATCTGCAAAATCTTTTCAGTTTGCTCCAAAACTTATACTATAATTGAAGAGTTTTCAGGATTTTTCTTCCTTCATGATATATGTTTGCTTTTATTTTGTTTCATTTATTTTAAGAGAAAAAGCATTTTCTCTCAGAAATGACACCTATGCAAGGAAAACTCCGTTTCATTTCAGCACAGCTAGGAAAAAAATAAATTGATTTTCTCAAGTTAAAATTTTACAACTTCCTTGAAAAAAAAACAACACAAAACCCCCCCAAAAAGTCATAGAGATAATCCCCACTCACAGGGAATGCTAACCAGACAGCAGAAGGGAGTGCTGGAGAGGAGAAACATCCACTTGAGTGTCTGCAGGAGAAGGAAGGAAACAGGGAAAGGTTCCCTCTGTCAGGTCAGAAAGCATTAACTCCGCACCGCAGCTGGGGTTTGGGGAGTCTGTGCTGCCATCTTCAGGGATGCTCTCATCTTTCTGTGACCCGAAATTACAAAAGAAAAAGGGGAGATTTTCCACAAGAAATAAGAAAGAGAAAAAGGAGCTATCAGATCTGCTCTTTTTCCTTGATGATTGTTGGTTTCCTTGTCTTGACTAGCTCATGAAGGATCATGGAAATTAAAACTGGGAAAGCCAAATAAGTCCTGCCTGGTCCATATACATTTTCAAGCTGCTGTAAAGTTAAGTAGTCATTGGTGTTTAGTGGTCTGATTTCTCTCTCCTCTTCTAATCCAGAGCAGGGTTGGATGATTATTCACTGAGCCTCAACGGCAGATGCTCAGTCGATGCTAACTAACCATCTCCTTTACAAAGCAATTTCAAAGAGACAGAGTGAGAGACCCTGACCCTTTCCCACGGGGATGAATTAAAATGAAAGTTAATTGTGTGCCCACAGGGTTGTCAAAGCTCTGTTTTGTAAGAACAAATCACAGTTATTCCAAAAACCCCTGTATATGTTGTTCTTCCTCAGACAAAACAGCATGATTTGAGATGCTGCGAGTATACGTGCTGCGTAATAACAACGGTAAATTGAAGAGGACAAACCAGGCTCTCCTTGTTTCTGCCCAAGTGGACATGTACGTACCTCAAATAATTCTGAAGAGCCTTTTGCTGTATGTAACTCTTCCTTTTTTTCACTGCAACCCACTGCCCATTGCTGTGAATTCTTGGTCTTTTCTCTAAGAGTTCTTACCTTGTCACACATAACTTAGGTTTTTCAAATTGCTTTACGGGCTCCTGGCCACAGGGCCCTCATGGATCAAATACTGCACAACAAAATACAACCCATTAATACTGTGTTTTCAAGTTGAAAATCATGTCTGTTCCCCAGATGCTACGCTGAGACAGGACTTTCTTTGCCAGTCATAACACTGACTGAATGGGAATTCTTCAGATCTCTATTGCCCTCTGGTCTCACTGTCCCCATGCCCTCAGTAAACTGAAGCCCATGCTTCATCTTCTCAAGTCACCTAAACGACAAAATAAGAAATAATGGTTTTATTCAAATTAAGGACTGAGTATTTGTTCCTACATAGGTCAGTATAACCACTGAAGGTTACAGATATAAAACAGTACTATTGTGTTTTATTAATATTAACAACCCGATTTTGTTTAGAGCTTTTGGCTTTATATTTTATTTCACCTAGGATGCAGTTATTACTTCACAAAATTGAAGAGTTCCTTTTTTATCCACTCAGGTCACTGGAAAAAATGTATTAAAAAATTATTTACAGAGAATAAGAAGCATCACGCAGCATCTTTCAACCACAAGGACTTCAAACTGCTACTCCAAATTGTATGCACATTAAGGGATTGTTGCACTCATCCCATCTCTGAAGCCTAATGCAGCAGCACTTCTGCAGCCTACAGCCAGAGTTCAAGAAGTGAAAAAAGAATTGTCTGTCCTATTGAAACTATAATGGAAAATAGGGAACAATGTAAATGTCTGAGCTGAAATTTAATCAGAACATCAGTATCCACCAAATTACTGATACTGCAATGCCATGATGGGTGCCAGGGACACAGAGACAACCCTGGTGCCAGGTTGAGATGCCAGCTCTCAGAGCAAAAAATTTTTCATCAGCAACACCAGCTTTTGCCCTGCATTCCACATTGCCTCCTGCTCACCTTTGCTAACCTGTAAGAACAGTCAGGACCACAATTTAGCATAAGCATAAATAAGAGAGGAAGGAGAAAGTAAGTGGTTTGCTTCTAACTGTAGGGACTCTTACTAAAAAAGTTGATTGAACAGAGTAAAAAGCTGTTGCTTTGATGATGGATTATTTTAAAGCCATTCCACAAAATTTAATAGTCAGTCTCTTCTCACATTGTCCTGGCCCTTTCTGTGATCCATCACATGCACTCAGCTTGGTCCATCTGTTTTGCCCGTCTTTCAAACATGCACCTGCCTTCCACCACTCCATCCCTCACTTCGGTCAACAACTGACTGCTACTGTCTTGTAGCAGTGCCTGTGACACATCCCTTTGCAAGACCTACATCTACTGAAAACACTGGCAGAAAGCAACCCTCTGATGATGGGTGAGATGTGCAATGAAGGATTCATGCTCTGTCTTTTCAAAATCTTTACAAAACATAAATGCACTCACAGGCTATAAAATCAGATAGTTTTTCTTTTCCCCAGTGCTGGCCTGCTGCTGGTCTGAGGGAAAGAACAGAGCTAGCAAATTCTTTTTCTTCTGGGCTTTCTGATTGCTGTGTTTCACAGCACCCCTAACAGCAGGCAGCACGCCACTACCTGGGCTCTAGGAAGAGGCATTCCCCGAATTGTCCTGGGCTGAACCTTCAAATCTGCTGCTCTGTGCCTCTGAACCTCTGTGACTGCTTCCAAAAGGAGATGTGGAGGTGCTGGGAAGGTGTGTGTCACACTGGATGTGTGGATGCTGCTGCAAGAGGAGGGTATGCAAGGCAAGCTTTGGAGGTAATAGCAGGGACTACTGCAGGCCACCGTGGAGGAGTATGAACAGTGCTGGCAGGAGACAGCTTATCCGTGCTGTGCTTTGGTCTGTGCAGCAATCTCAGCCTCTCACTTTCATGAGTGCTAAATTCACACAAAAATGTTTTTTTAAAAACCCACCACAGGCGATTAAGCTGTGATCTAGATTAATTAGCTGCCATATTTCATTTTTAAAATCAGAACTGGCCTGTGCTGACACCAGGGAAACTTATAATATTTTTACTCCTACCTAACTGCCTCTGATTTTTCACGCTGCCTAGAACTAAGCGGCTGCTCCCAGCCTCCCTCACGCATGCCAGGCAGCTGCCTGCACCTCCTGCTGGAAGCAATTCTGCTGCACCCCTGGGAACGGATGGTAGGCTGAGGGTGGGGGACCTGGGATCTCCTAATGAAAGTGCTGACCCTGGTGTAACCCACGTGCCCCAAGTAGCATTGCTTCAGCCTTGAAAACAAAAGATTGATGAATCGTATAATGTACTTTTACTGCTGCTAATTTTTCTGAGTGCTGCTGGTTTGTGTCTTCTGGAGGCTAACAGGCCCCTTTGGCCACAAAACAATATTTACTCCATCCCAGCAGCTGGGCTGCTGGAGACAAAAGATGTGTCCTTGCTCCCCGAGTGATAAGCAAACATTGGAATTTTCATGAGGGAAAGGATACGTCTGACAGAAGTTCAGCATCACTGCATGGAAACATGGTTCACCTTCTACCTCCTATTCCTATGAAGATCTTTCCCTTTGCACCTTTAAAACCCCACAGAAAGTAGGGTTTCTGTTTAAAACCTTGTTTAAGCAACATCATAGACTGGCTTTTCCAAAACTAATTTCTGAAGTGCTAAACTCTCCTGTCCAGCATGTCGTGGTTTGGCCGTAGATGGGAACAAAGGACCA
>BJBW01001310.1:250689-270143 GCA_004320125.1 Scolopax mira
ATGGAATACCCGTGTCCCTGCTAGGTCCTGGGAACAATTAACCCTTTCCCCACCAGACCCAGCACACAGCACTACATTGTTCCCAGTCCAATAAAACTGTAGCTCCTCAGAGCAAATGCTGTTCAACCCACCTCCACAAAATACCTTTCAGTCTTGATGATACTTCAAATGTGTTGTCTCAATAACCCTAATCCCAAATCTCCATCTCCTGCTGGGATACGGGATTCTCTCAGGGATTTAATATGTTCATTCAGCAAGATCACACTCCTGTTGGGTTTTTTATCTATTACCTTTACAGAAGAAGTCCGAACAGCACCCTCCTCAGGCCAACTAGACGCTCTGAGAAAGAAGTCCTCGTGCAACCAAGACGGAGCTTCACAGAAGAGGTGTGCATAAGGCACATAAGTAAGGTAGCAAATGTACACTATCCATATGTTCATTAGCATATGAATTATTTATATGAAATATCAATGAAAGTGTTCCTTAAAACAGGTAAAACAGAGTATCTTCCTCTCCTTCCACAGCTCTATGTACACCTGCTAGAGCAAGCACTGCACAAATGTAAAGAACCACCAGAACATGAAATACAAAGCAATGCCATCACCCCATGAATTTCTCAAGCAGAAGAGACGTTGCTATGTGCTGTTCTCTGTTCCTTCCCTCCCACTCAGCAGAAAGGACTTCAGATAAATATAAAAGTTGGAAGAAAGTGAAACTATCTCGTGCACTTCACTTCCAAGATCCAACAAGGAGGCAAAAGGTAAGCACTCAGCAATCCTGCAACACAGCACAAAGACTTGAAACCATATTAATAGCCAACAGTCCAGAAAATTTTTCAAAATTGGTTGGTGGTCAACAGTTACTGTTTCTTCAGCTAACCGACTGTGAGCATTTTTCTTCCAAGGATATTCTATAATATAGAATATATCTCTATCACAGTGAAAAAGGTCAGATGAGCTTTTCCTTCTTTCATGCCAAGCCAGTGTTTCTCTACAGGTACACAGGACTCAACTCCCATCCCATCTTACGGCAAATGTGTCATTCCTACCTTCTTGATCCCTTGGAGAAGTGCACCACAGGCCTCCTACCAGCTGCTAATGTGCATCTTCCTTCTCTAGTTGCAGGGATGCTAAACACACTGTAATAAATCTCCTCATCCCAAGGGAACAGTTCTTTTTCTTCAGGCCCCATGACATTACACACAGCAGCTCTTTCCAATGTCAAAAGCTCCATTTCAAAGCTCCTCTACCCTATGAAATATCCTGCTGCCCTCCCCAGTGCAATTTGCTCCCAGCACCACCTGGCTTTCAGGTTCCTCACAACAAGTGCAGGAGGCAGGGTCTGCTTTCAGCCAGCAACAAGAGGCCACACTAGGGCTGTCAGGTGACAAGGACCTGGGCAGCCTTTACATATGCGCCTCTTCCTCACCTCACAAAGATGTTGCTGACAACTTTCACCTTGTAGCAGATAGACAAAACAAGACAATCTGCAAAACCGAAGGAAAGCCCATTTCCAGTCCAGTGGCCATACACTGCATACTGAATTAAAAAGCTGGGAAAGAAATAAAGTAGTATTTTTGCAAGGTTTGACCCCAATTTTTAAGCAAATTCTCATTCAATTTTAGAAACAGAAACCTCTGCACGTGCTAGCAAAATCTTTCTTCCTCTTCTGTGACCTCTCTTCCTCCTCCTAAAGCTTTGTATTAAAATTCCAGCTTTCTGTAGGAAAACTGCGTGTTTTCAGTGTATGTTCAGTAAGTTAAATGAGAAAACTGATGAGGAATAGATGTTTCCTACCACACTTCAGACAGAAACCCTAGTCACGCAGCACGATGCAGCCAGTGTCTGGACCGCTGTCTTCGCCTTTTCAGTCCCCATCACTCTGTCACACTCTGATCCATGGCACGGGTTCACAACCCTTCTAACCATCTCCAATTGAACACACCTCCAACAGTGTCCAGTGGACATTTTACAATCCAGGATGCTCATGGTCATTCTGAACCATCAACTCTCCTTGGGAGTTCTTGTCTAGAGCAGTAGAATATTGCCTGCCATTGCTTTTTGTGTTATCTTGCAGCATCGGAGGTCTCAGAATCAGATTGTGCTAAACTTGGATTTCCTACCTACAGGGGAATATCAGGGAGGTTCTGCTTAATGCACAATTTGCTACATTTGTCTTCCATTTTTTCTTGATTTTATCTATTGAGATAAAGATACAATTGCTGCTCAGCTTGATGGCATTATATGGATACCTTAAAATGTGCTTGAAACCAGAGTCGGGTCTCTTCTTCCCAATTATCTCATTCTAGTCTTCCTCCTTCTTTGCACAGGCCTTCTTCTTCCACTGGTTTCATCCTCATAAATTTGGCAAAGGGCATTCTCAGCTGGAGCTCTCTGGAATTCTCCACATGCTGGAGTGCTGTTTTGGATTCCTGCTTTACTCCCCTCTGCTGTGCTATTATCCCGATAATATTCTTTGCAACTTCAGCGAGTTCACACTTCACCTCCTCTCACACCTCATTTGGCATTTTGTCCTCTGTGCATTTTAGCAATGCATCAAACTGCTCCCCAATTACCACTATGTAGCCTTCTCCAACATACTCCAAATTATTCCCAAAGGGCTGAAAGAATCATTTCATGCATTAGAAGCATGAAACCTGAACTCAGAAAGAAGCAGCTGGTGATCTGAGGCACTAACACACCTGGCAGAGTTTTACGGAAGGAAAATCACTAGTTTCCACCTTTCCCATACAAAGCTTTAAGTCCCCTTTTTTCCCCCACTTTAATACGATTTCTTATATTGGTTCCAGGTATATCTTCCTCTACTGTGATGTTGAGCTGAATGCCCTAATATTAATCTTGTGCCAGTTTTCCATTGGTGTATCCCATCTGATTTTCACAGTTACTTGGTTTTTTTACACAAGTAAAAATGACAGCAGATTCAGATACAAAGTACTTTAGAAGACAGTTTTAAAAAGCAAGTTCCCAAACACTTCAAAGCTTGTAGATAGTTTCTTCATCTTCTGGCTTCTGCTTATCTAGCTTCCTATATAAATTCTATAAACACCAGCCTCTTCCTTCAACAACAGTGACAGCATTTCATGGTTGTTACTTGCACTCAGAAGATGAAGTAACCTGATAAAAATTACCTATTGCTGCGAGTGAAACAGAACCTGTTAGCACCTTAGTTGCTCCTAAAAGGCAAGTACTGACTACATTATTACAGGCAGAAGGTTTTCTATCACAGTAGATGTCATTTTAATATTGCATTCTCCTCCAAGATTTTTCTCTGTGGCTATTAAAGAGTTTTTTTTCCCTGGTTCAGTAGTCCACATCATAGAAGTGTCAAATCTTTATGCTGTCTCTCACACTGGTGATGTACCAAAGATAGAGTGACACCACCACTCAGATGTCATTCTCCCATAAGAAACTAGAGACAATGAGAATTGAGGACAAGGGTCAAAATAATGGCAACCCCCAAATTAATGGGTTGTTCCCTGTTAAATCCGCATTTAATTGTTGCTCACTGCTATTCATTTAACCTGATAAGAAAAGAAGCCTGATAAACCAGCCAGTGACTAAGAAAAAGATAAAGAGGATATTTGAAACAAAGACCCCTGCACGTTCATCATATTGTGATGTGGACAAACTGTATTCTAGACTAGATGAGAATCCTGTATCTCCTGATGAGATACAACAGATGCTCTTGATGAACCATTTGTGAATTTAAGACAACGTACCTGTCACTCTTAACTCAGGCTGCAAGAGCCCAGCAATTCAGATCCCAACGACACACACAGTTATACTCCCAGCTGTCAATTACCTACACAAGTGACATCAAAGATTCATTGCCAGGGAAACAGGTAGGGGATACCACTCTTCCACATAGGCTTAACCTAAATGCACCTAAAATTTCTATATGTCACTTTATTAGGAAGAGTTTGACAAACTAGTTAGAGTTTTAAGACACCATAAAATGACTTGGTTAACTCAAGTATGAGGGAAAAACCTCAAGAGGCACAACATGAGGGCATAAACTGAAATATAATGGGGCCTGTCTGAACGTTAGGGAACACATTTTCACTGCAAGGATAACCGAGCACTTGCACAGGTTGCCTAAAAGGTTGTAGAGTCTCCTGTCTTGGAGATATTCAAAAGCCATCTGGATATGGACCTGGGGAACCGGCTTTAGGTGGCCTTGCTTGAGCAAGGGAGTTGGACCAGATGACCTCCAGAGGTTTCTTCTAACCTCAACCATTCTGTGATTCTGTGAGAAAGTAAGAGATTGCTTCATTTAAGAAACAGTTTGCAAATACACAAAGGATGCACCCAAAGACAGTTACATATTTCTCAAAGATTGCATGGAACTCATATGGGAAATACTAAAGCTTCTCTTTCCTCATCAAGCTGCTTTACCATGAGATCTCCACAGACAGTGGAATCATTCTTCAGAGGATGTAGTGACAGCATCCAAACATACACTGCTAAAATGCAGAAGAGAGTGTGCAGGGTAGGACCCATCAAGGATGGCAGAGAGCCTCCCTGGAGGCTCCAGGAGGTCTGCAAACATGGAAACTCCCTCTTAATGCAGTAATGAGAGCACTGCCAAGATGCCCAGGAGAAACCTGCGTGCACTTTTTAGAGGACAAAGTAATTTGAACATTTCCAAAGAGCTGGCCTGTGAAAAGAAAGGTATGATGGCTGTTCTCCAGGCAGGCCCTGCAGCCCCTCTTCTCTCAGCAGCGAGGTGCCCGGCGCACTGTCAGCGGAGCCCTGCAGGTGGCTGCAGAGCTCTTCCAGCTCCTACCTGCGCTGGAGCAATGGGCAGGTGGAGGCAAAGCCACTGACCAGTGCCCCACTGGAGGAAATAAAACTATTCTCCTTTCAAAAGAAGGCCACTTCTCTCAATGCTGTCTTTATTTCTGCCCAAATATAACAGCCAGTCACCTGCTGGCTGAATATCACTGTCTTTAACCTCCCAAAGATTCTGCATTTGCAAGTTTTCCTACGACAGCCGAAAGACAGAGATGCTCCAGCTCTTTAAATGACAGCAAACTCCTCTTACAGCAGGAGAATTTGTTGCTCAAGATGCTTTTCTCACCAAGGTTCTGTAGTACTAAAAAGCTCTTACGGAGCAGGTATTTGAAAATATTTATCCACTCCTCCTCTTGCCCATGGCAGCCATATCCTCATCCTCCTTTCCCCAGACCTCCTCCAAACTGTCCTGAAAGGCTGCCGTGTGCAGATCAGCCTTCTTCCTATACTCCATGTCAGGCTCAAGCACTGTCCCTCAAATAAGTCACCTTCATCCCCCAGCTTCCACTCTAGCTTTAGCTCTGAACCCTCTCTAAAAAAATTCAGATCTCCAACACTCTAAATGCTCTCATTCCCCCAAAGCCAAGTCTCCCATTCACTTTTCCACTCTCCAGTGTTACACAGCAGATCTAGGCAGGGAGTGGGTGCAAATCCTTCCTCTGTCTGTGTCCACCTTCTATCAGCTACATGCTCCGAGCACAGGAAAACCTGATGTCTCTACCAGCCTCCCACCGCACTATGGGCAGCTCCCCAGCACAGGCACACTGACACCCGGTGAAATTCGGTGCCCAAGTGACATCGCCTTCCTTGAAAGCCCCAGCCACAGTAAGGTACATGAACCGCTCTTCCAGGGTATGGATTTACCTGCTCTATTTCCAATCTACACGTCTGAACCAAATAAATTATCTCCTAAGAGGGAGTCGAGAACTTATAATAGACACCAGCCGCCCAACCTCTTTTAATCCATCTAATATTAGACTCGTTAGTCATTGGGATAACAATCCTATTTGCAAATCAGTTACCTTTATCAGATAACCAACGGGACCTTGTACAATATCTATTAGTCCAACAACATCACCACCAAGATATATAACGGCTTCTGTACAAAAACCTTTCTTCTAATCCTTCTTAAACTCAACAAGACTGATTGGTTTTTATTATTCATGAATTAATTTTTAACTCTTGGTCCAACAAGGGAATTGAATCTGTAACATTTTTCAGAGACTGAAGCAAACTAATAGTATGTTGAAAAAGGAGACCAGCCAAAAGCAGGTATTTTTTCTTCTTTCAACCAACAATTAAAGGGGCATGAGTTGGGGGGGGCTGCATCTGTTTTTCTCTAAACACCTAAGGGGAAAATTCTCTGGAAAATTAGTATATTAAACCATGTATAAGTACTAAATCCCTGTACTGTGAGAGCTATTAGTTTTTGTTTCATAATTATGTTATTTAAAAAAAGGCTGTGGAATTATATTTTTTCATATTTTTGAAAACAAGTCTATGTTAAAATAGGAACTCAAGAGAGAGATGATCTGTATTATTATAGAAGTAATGATCATGGGCAGCGATTAGGGCTTATAGAATCCTCTGCAAGGACAGTTCCCTAGCTGTAATTGCTAGAAGAAAAGAAACTGCTCTGTAGGTTTGGTTTGGTTTTGTGAGGTTTTTTTGGCTTTGGGGTTTTTTTGTTGTTTTAAAAAAACACTTCTAAAAGAATAAAAAGAGAATTGTCAGAAACACTGTAGATGTTGAAATAAAAACCCAAAATATCTCATCGTCAAATAACTTTCTAAGCAGCGGGTTTCATAAGAGGAAGCACACTATATTTTGTGCTTTTCAAAACCAAAATCACATTAAAAGGAAAAACAAAAAAAAAAGAAGAAATAAAAGTTTCCAAAATAACCAAAAATTAAACACAAAGAAGAAAGACATTCCAAATCACTGATGTTTCTGGCCATGGCAGCTGAGCATAGCTTTATCTGGACAATGTTATAGCTGGATCTATGCTCTGCACATCATTTTTCAAATTCCTCTCTGATACTTAATTAAAGAAAATCCTGATCCTCTTTAAAAATCACAAATTCCAATATGCATAAACAGAAGATCTAACTGCGGCTGTTTAGTAGCACCTAACCCTATATAATCCATAATTACATATGTTCTGAAAGAAACACTACATTTTTTTTTTAAGCACATATATTACATGTGGTGTATTTTTACAGCATCCTACATTTATAAAACTACTTCTATGCGAGGCTATCAACAGATTTACAAACTTTAATTAACAAAGGCCTGGAAGTACCTTTTGGTGAAGACAGACACACCTATCCTTTTTTTTAAATATATATTTATAGATGCATATACACACAGAAATACGCAACCATCTGCAGAAAGGTTGGCATGTGCATACAAAGACATATTGTACAGACAACTGTTTAAGTGAAACAGTATAGCATGCAATATCAAATGAAGGTGGGGTTATATAAAAGATTGTTTATTTCATAGACATGTGCATTCCGTTAACGTATAGCGTGCGCATATGTATTTAAAAAGAAGCATGTACACACACACACACTGATACATATCCACCCATGCACTTGCAGATCACAGTATGCAAGAAAATTGTCTCTCTCGTACTTTGAGTCATTCTAGTCCTCTACAGCACACCTGGTGTCTGTGCAACTTGTATCAATTATTCTGATAGGACCCATTTGGCATCATCTATGTAAAGGGATACATACAGGCATATCAATAGACTTAAACATCATTTTCAAAAGGTCATATTTGCTACGATCTATTAAGGCAAAAAGAAGCTACAATAAGTGAAGTCAACATTCTTCATGAAACCCAAGTACTGAAATGCAAGTTCCCGTGTCGGGATTTCCTTGGCTTTAAAAAGTGAGTCTCGATTGTACCATACAGCTGTGGCCCCCTCCCTGCCCCAGCCCCAGCCCCAGGCTGCATCCCAGGCTGCACAGTGTCGCTTGGAAGCCACTGCTTAATACAGTTGGGTGTACGGAGAGCCCCGATCCAGCCAGATACCTTTGTGCCACTGATGAACCTGATAACAAAAATTGCCTACTAAAGAGTGTCAGGAATAGGCACCAATGTTTTTAGTTTCATAGGAGAATGTTTTCGCTATCTCCCTATACCGTTAGTCCCTTAGTCTACAAAAATGACCAAAAAACCCTCATCAACAGAAATACAAACACTAGGAATAAACTGAATTAAGCTCTTTGAGATATAAGTAGAAGCAACATCGTGAATGTCTGAAAAGGAGCTGAAGGATTGACTTTGTGTGTACTGAAGAATTAAATCGCTCTTCTTCCGCTACAGCACTTTCTGAACTGTTAAAACTGGATAGCGATCACATGCCATAAATGGTCCAAAAACAAAGAAAAATAAAATGACAGCAACTCCTCAAAATTGTAGTATAAATCAAAGATTGACTTAAAAAATAAAAAGCAAGTATGGAGAAAATGTACACACTGAAAACGCGTATCGGCTAATTCACATTATGTGCACCGGAACCTAAACCAAATTCCTTCAGGGATCAGTAACACCCTATGCTCTTCACTGCTATGTTGCTACATCTGTGAAAAACTCATCTAGATAAGTATAATTTCTTAAATCAGGAAACAAATAATATGTTTGAGAACAAGAAACTTGTCAGATTGACAGAATAAAAGCAAAAAGAAACACAGAAGACTTTAGAAAAATAAAATCTGTTGAAGAATAATTCTTTAGTATCCTTATTTCCGGCTGTTTCATTTTTAAATATATAAAATGGTGTAAATCTCAGTGAGAAATTTGGTTTTCAATCATTCATTCACGTCAGCATATTTTAAAAAAAGTACTTGCGGCAACTGATGGAAAATCGTATTTGTCTTATTTTCACCCAAGTGCTTACACATTCTCAAAATAATCATCTCTATATGCAAAATCATAACAGGAGAATTGAACATTTTTTTAAAGCTGTTCTTTTGACCTTTCTCTTGAGTAAAAGGACGGTGAGACAATACACTCACCAGCATTGTTCACAGTGACGGCTCCATCACCGGAGATTGAGGGCCATTATTACTAAAGGGAACTTTAAAGTGCCAGGAGAAAAAGGGGGGAAAATTAGAAAATAACACTTCTACATATACTGTATGTACAAAACGCCTTTCAGAACAGTAGGCACAGAGCAACAAGAAATCTTCATCTAAAAACAGCTGCAGTAACAGACAATCAATTCAAAACAAAAGGTGCTATGAGAAATTGTCTCCTGTTACGCAGGATACTCTAAACTGGAAGTCCCACGTTATAAGCTATTCTAATTTAAGAAAAATATATGACCCTTAAAATACATGGTAAATCCAACATAATTTCTGGGAATAGAAAAGGAAAATCTAGACTGAAGGAAGGGGCTCTCATCAAAGGCTCTTACCCTACACCAAGAAGGAACTAGAATAGGCTTCCTTTTACTTCTAAGCCTTCAACAGCATGCAATGTTTGTGATATATCCTTGCAGTTATGACAAAAATTGCATTAAAATGGTTACCCCTCTCTACATTTAAGCTATCTTCTTTCACATATACAAAAATGCAAGACTGAATAAATTTTTGTCAAAAACAAGAACAGTCCTATCCCAAATTATATTGCAATTTAAGTCCTATCTTAAAAACAAAACAACAACAACAAAAAAAAAAAACAAATAAGAGACAATATTCACATGAAAAAGCAAAGCTTTTTTTTTTCATAGGAAGCTCTTAGCTTCCTATGTAAGTTTGTGACTTTATGAACAGGTTCTGTGTTGTTTGCTAAATCCTTAAGGCTCGGGAATATTCTTTGTAGGACAACAAAAGTCACCCTAAGGGTGACTAGACTGAGATTTGCCAGGATCCCACAAAATGGACAGGATTTCTTACATATTTATTCCTCCCTCATTCCGAAAGGCAGTGCAAGAAAATTCCAGCTCAGCAGGGACACAGAGCCATCGCAGGTTGTGTGATAACAGCTTGCCACCTGCTTTTCGCAAGTTGTCTTGGCGAAGTGCAAGGGGCACTGAACAGTAAGGTTGCCTGTGGTGATAGGGATGCACCGAGCAGCTCAGTATGCAAAAGCACTTACTGGTACACAGTGCTCTTCACAAAGGGCATTGCAGAACGCTTTCCAGACTGTGTCAGAAGTGCTAGGAGAGGAAATATTAGTGAGTGTGTCGCAAGAGGAACATAAGTGCTTGCCATCACAATAAAAGGAGGAATAAGCAAATCCAGGTACAATGCTGCTCAAAGAAAAGAAGAAAAAAAAAAAAAAGGCGGGAGGGGGGAAGGGAAAGATGGGAACTTGGCAGCAATGAGACTAAAAGGAGCTTTTCTTTGCAAGAGCAGCAAGGGTTAACAGTGGCATACAAGCTCCGGTCCAGTCAAGATAGGGTCAAATGATATGCAGTGAAAGTTTCAAGTCCTCAATCCCCCAGAGCTTGTTTGCTAATTACATTTGCAATTACAAACATGACAAATATATTATTATACAGTGCGTTCCACCTTGAGCAGGCATGTTTCTCCTCACGGACAGTCACTGCCAGCAGCCAGACTCTCAAGCACTGGGGGAATCAAAGTGCACTGTGCTCCAGCTGCAAGGATCATTTTGTGGGCATCTCTATTGCTCTGAAGAGACAGGTGAAAGCTTTAGAGAGAGGCAGCGCAGCAAGGATGGCAACACAGAGGATAAGTTACTACAATTTAATTCCTAAGAAGTAAAACTCACACGATCAATAGCTATTACTAATAAATAATAATAAATTATATTCTGTTCCCGATGACAGGAACAAAGCACTTTGCACATGCAAGCTATGTAGAGATGACTACATTCACAACTCAAATGCAGCCAATACCGGGGAGACAAAAAGAAATCAAGATTTTCCTATTTTCGGCAAGGTTACCACAGCCAAGTCCTGCTAATATCGTCTTCGTTCAGGTCCTTCGCTAAACAACTAACCCTCTGATTCATAGTTTGCCACGGAAGCTCTGATCTTTCATTTTTTCCCCCCAGTTTCTATAGCAGCATTACCTAGGAACCTCGCTGCTGGGTACTGGACAGATGCTAAATTTACTTGCTCACACTGCACAAACTAAAAATTCTCTTGTGCTCCCAGGCTGTAAAGTTACCATCAGTAGCTCCACGGAATCAAGAACAGGTCTTACTGGGAAGAATTTCCCGGTCTCTGCAATCTACAGCGAACCGTTGACACGCGACACTCACTGCTGCTGCGACCCCCAATTCCTAAACCGGGGAGCGCGTGTTAGAAGAAGATGGGGAAAGGATTTGGGCTTTTATATCCAAGCTTTGTCACCATCTTTTTCTACTTTTACTATTTCTTTCCTTAATTAAATCTCTTTTAGGTATTTTATACTCTTTGGAGAAATTCCACGGTGCTCCCAATAGAACCCGTGAAGCTCATCTAGTCTCCGGTTTAAACCTTTTACCTTCTCCCTTCTTCCATTCTCCAAGACAGCTTGTATCCTTTAAGCCCTAGAAAATTTGGTTAAGAGACTCACTGGCACAATGCAGAAAACTTCTTATGGGACTAAAATTAATTGAAGAATATGGGTGTTTTCAAATGACATGAAATTCTGAGCAGTAGTAACAGTGCAGAAACAGGGCTGGGGAGTAACTGTGGAAAGGGCACGGAGAGCAGAGCAACATTGTCCTGAAGAGGAGGAAAATGGGTTGTGAAATCTCTGTCACAGCAACTTTCTCTGATGCAATCTCTCCAAAGTCTTTCCCCTCTCAGGCTAAATGCAATATTTATTGATTACTTCAAATCGATACAATGAAAAAAATCCTATTTTTTTAATATATTGATCTTCCCATATTTCTCAATAATTGATAATGATTAGATCATCTTTACTTTTACAAGTGGAATTGGAAGCGGAGGGAAAAGTTAATACAAACACTTTAAAGGTACCAGTTTCCTCATCAGCCTTGCGCTCAATAAGCTTAGTATACTGAGACCCCATTCTATGATGTGAACCTCGTCAGGAACCCAGTAACTAGGCCATTTCCCTTACAGAGGTTTTTCAATTTATTCCGTCAATAAAGCAAACAACTCCCTCCCCACTCTCCCCAGTTAACAACTCCTCCCTATCTCAGACTGTCAGAGCAGACAGTTGCATTTTGCTTCTCTGACTCCGATTTCCTCCCATTCACGGAATAAGGAGATTTCCAGTAACCTCTGAAATCAAGTCACATTTCCTCAGTCTGGGCATTAGAGTCAGTGACAACAACTTTGTTAATTCTCTGTCACAGAGTCTGGAATTTGCTCCTTCATTGACTTAAAATTCCAATGTTATACCTTTCTGTCTCCCTATCAAATATGTCACTTGCTCCTTTCAACTTTTTCTTTCTGTTCATAAAATAATTTTCATTTTTATCAGATCAATGACTCATGTGTCTTTCTTGTACATCAGAGGAACCAGTGTAAGAGACACAGCATCTGGCAGGATGCCCTCATTTGCCAATGATTTTTATTTTCCCTTCATGATGGTTCCTTGGTCAGTTTCTGTCTGTCATGTAGAATATTAATTAGAAACAGAGATGGCAATTTTGTAGTCCTATCAACATTTCTAGTTGCAACTATAAGTAGGCAGAAAAAAATTTTCTCTGGAATGTGGAAGTTAATGCGCAAAAGTAAAAATGCCGTGTTTCCCTCCTTTGAAACAGCCTTAGGTTTGCATCTGAGGGAGACACAACACCAATATTCACTACGAGCATACATATGTATGTGCATATTCCTACACATAAATATTTATAGATGCACACATGTGTTTGTGTGTGAATATAATCACATCTTTTATATGTCAGGGTGTACATTTGCGGTGTCTGCACATGCATTCCCTTCCCGCTGTACTGCAGACAGACATTGTCACTACAGTGTAACTAATGTATTCTCGCCATATGCCCTCACCTGAGAGACAAGCTGCAGGTACAAATCACTGTCTTTGTTAGTTTCCCAATCTGACCTCGTACAAAAGCTTCCTCCTTGGAGCTGCATCACCTGCCCCAGGAATAATTCTCCCAAAGGTCAGTACCGAAAGGTAGTAAGGGGTTGCTAAAGAGTCGATTCCTACGTAAGAAATGAAATACATACGCTGCCTTAGGATACATGCACAGATAGCCAAAATTAGGAAGTGTTTTCTTACTCTCCCTGCAAGATCCCGCACTGAGGGAAACCACACAACCCACCCACCAGAACTTCCGCAGGCTCCTGGTGTAATCACTCAGATCAACACACACAGGCAAAGGGATGGGAACTTTCACTGCTTGAGGAAGACAAATCCAAGACCTGATGAGTGGGATTAGATTCAATGAATTCCTTTGCTTAGTTTCTGTTCAGACTGTTCCTGGGTCTGACTGTTACAAAAATTAAGTTCTCCTTAAACTCCAAGGTGAAGGGAGTCACCTCTTCTCTCCTTTGCCTTGTTCATCCCCCCCTTTCTCTCAATAATCGTGAGGTGAAATACAGTTTCCAAGTAACTGTATGGATCACGTATTGAGTGACCGCATCCACTTCTCTTCCTACTTTTGCTCCTATTTTTTCCAATAGCTTAACCAGCAACTAAACAAGAAGAGGCAATCTGCAATATTTGTAAATTCACTTCTAATTTAAGGTTTAATTTGACAAAAAATGCTGTCTACACAATTAAAAGCAGTATTTTTTTTAAAAAAAAAAAGGAATATAACCACTAAAATCTTTTCGATGGCTAGCAGTCAGAAAAGTAAATCAGTACAATAAGGGTAATAAGCTGTGTAGCGACACGGGCACAAATGCAACACCTGTATTTACATGATGTGTTCACAATATAATTGTGTTACAGTGGGAGAAAAAAACGGCTAAAGGGATATATATTGGGCCACCTTCTGTGCTCAGGTCCAGGAATGCAACCTGAATTCTAACCTTAACAAAACCTGAATGTAAATAAAATCAGTATCTGACACTCTGCACATATACCTTTAAATATATTGTATTTTTACAGCTCCTCACATCTTTTCCTTCTCTCAATAACTTTTTCCAGACTTAGCCATATTTCCCTGCATCATTGCATGCCTTTAATTAAAAAAAAATATATAAATTAATAAAGAGATTGAAAAATAGAGATTGAGATATTTTAAATTGTATTTCTTGGTCTCTCTTCCTCAACATCACTAGCGTTGAAGAGGTCAGTTGTCACACAGAGCCAAGCCAAGCACTTCCCTAAACAGAGCTTTCCAACAGTTTCTCATCTCAAAAAGCAGCATTCTGTGTCCACTGTAAAGCTGTAGGGGCTCAGTGGCACTTCCCCCAGGGCCACCTTCATCTGTCTACTCAGTGGCCAGAGAGTTGTGAATATGGGTGAGGTGCACTTGATATGGTTGAGAGCAGACTGAGAGCGCATGGAAAAGTAAAACGCGTCAACACTAATACAACATGCAGGTCGCTTCTTACTATTCTCATGGTGTTTGAGTTCCTTTACTCAATTTCAAAAGTAGAAAAAATAAAAGGAAAAAGTTAAGAGACAATATAGTAAGTGCTGAATATCTAGCTTTTGACTGTGGCATTACTTATTTATTTATTTGTTAATGAAGGTAAATGCACTTTCTATTTTTGCCTTAATATTAAGAGACTCCCAGCGGCATACGGAATACATTTCCCTTAAGAAACTGTTTGTTTATTTTTAATTCAAAATGGAGCAGCCACAAGTGAAGCACCAGTGGGGAGAAGAAAATCACATGGGTTAGATTATTAATTTCTATTAACAATACTAAGTCTCATTTTAATGAAAGTGCTGGAAGCAGGGGATTAAAGAAAGAAGAATTGTGTGTAAGGACAGAAGGAATATCAGGAAACAAGAGACAGAAAGACAGATAAAAAACAGCTGTAATGAGGAAAAAGGGGAAAGTATCATTGTGGGGGGGGTTGTTTAAATTGTTTTAATTTTACTAAATACAATGTGTTCTTAAAACAAAAGCAATGAAATAGGCAAAAGTACTTCACTCCCACCTCTGATGACACCACAGAACCTGCGTAGGTGACACACAGATTAACATGCAAACACACAAAAGGGGACTCTGCTGAGGGTGAGATTTATTGGAGAGAAATGCATTTTAAATGAATTGCGCCAGTCAGCTGGCTGCAAACGCAGAGAAGATTTTGCCTCGTTTACTAACTTCCCCAAAAAGAATCAAGCCAAAGTTAAAATACTAAAGTGATTTTAAATGCAGCATTACCAGGCACAGCCCACTTCGGAATACAAAGAGCAGTAGCAGGTGCTAAGGTACCAGCCACCGGTCCCAGCTCGGGATGTTTGCTTGCCAGCCCTCCGACTCACTCCGCTCTTTCCCCGGGCCGGCTAGCCAAACAGTAAGCTGCGGGAAACTAAATTTCCATAGGGCATTTCAGGTGAAAAACGGACTTTTTAAAACAAAAGGCAGTGCTTTAACGGACCCACTTTGTGTAACGTTAGAGGTACATCTCTCTATAGACACCTAGTAATTAATCTGATAAGAATCCTAGCACAGACGGAAAGTAAAACTGCGCCGAAAGCAGTGCCGGTGCTCGCTATGAGCTGCCTGTTCCTGGGAGATGAAGCGTTAGAGGGAGAAGTTACAAGGTAAGAAAGAAACAGACCAACACACCGACCCCCTCAGGCGCTTCACCGCGGACTCCCCCGCACCTGCCCGCACGGAGGTGCGCATCGCCCTGCCCGCGGCCGGCCGCTCGGATGCGCCCGCGGGGGCGGGAGTCAGGCGGCTCTGCGGCAGGGAGGCGGCGGGACTTGCGGGGTCGCTGCCCCATCCCACCCGCAGCGGGACGTGGCGCCGATCCCCGCCCGCCGCCCCCCGGCCCGACCCGACCCAGCGCAGCGCGGCACACTCACTGGTTGTGGTAGCCGAGCGGGTCGGAGATGCAGAGCTCGGAAATGTCCATCAGTCCAGTTTGAGCATTCCCGGTTGGAGGAGAAAAAAAAAAAAAAGAAAAAAAAAAAAAAAAAAGAAGGAAAGAGGAAAAAAAAAAATAGGGAAAGAAAGAAAAAACACGACAGAACAACTAAACTGCAGCGGGCAAGGGAGGGCAGGGAAGGCGGGGAGCCCCGCGAAGGGGAGCCCGCCCGAAGCCGGCGGCGGGGCAGAGGCGGCGGGGCGGGCGGCAGGGAGGCAGCGCCGCTCCGCTCCCGCACCCGCGTGCGGACACACTGACGGCGGCGGGAGGCGGGCGGCGCGCAGGACACGGCCACGGGGGATTTCGCCGCCCCGAGCCCCGCTGTAGCTTTAACGCCGGGAGACGGATGGAGACGGCAGGGCGGCTATTGGCTCCCGCGCAGGGGCTGGGCTTGGAGCGCGGCTGGGGGGAGGCACGGCCCGGGGGGGGGGGAGGGCCGCCGGACACGGCACCGGCACCGGCACCGCAGCGCGGCCGGCGGCACCGCGCAGCCCCGGCCCGGCGGGCGCCGCGCTCTCCCGGGGCAGGCGGCGGGGCGTCCCGGGCCGCGGCCGGTGCAGTGCGGGCCGCTGGCACCGGTGACCCTGGCACTGCAGCCGGGGCGACGGGGCCGCCGGCAGCGCGGGTGACACGAAATCGCGGCTCCGGCCCGGTCCCACCACGGGAGTGACGGCAGCGGCAGCCCGCGCTCCCCGTGCCTCGTACCCACTGGTGCGTCTCTCGTGGGCACCGGCTGTAGAGTTTAGGGTGAAGCAAAACCTCGAGTGAAGGGTACCCTGCTCACGCCCGGGGGGGCACACCGGCACACAGCCCACACGCACCGCACCAGCCTGCCACTCTGTACACGCATGTCACAGGCACCGTTACACGCAAACATGACTCCACACACACTCGCATTGTACACATACACAGACCCCCGTCTCAGACTGACACATCATCATTGCACTCGGGCATCTGCTTTCCCAAACGCACACAAACTCTTTCAGGCACGCCTGCAGAAGAGCGTCCATGTCCCGATTTACACGAGTGTAATTCATATGTCACTTCAGTGCAGCTTATGAAACCACACCGGAATAAATCCTGGCACATGAGATCAGAATCAGGCGTTCAGGATAACGGCACGTATTCCCAGGCACACAAACCACAGATGTGGACCCTCAGAAATTTTCACAAACATCACAACATGACTAGCCTGATGAAAGACACCTTCTCAAAGCTCTGCACAAATTCTGGGTGCTGTTAGGAGTCAGCGTGCTTTCACAATCCCCGCACACATTTTCACGCTCATACAATTCCACTGCATATTTAAGGTACCGATACCTATCTGAAGATCCCTCTCCATGGAAGCACATGAGCCTCTCAGGCACAAGCCTAACACACACAGTCTTGCCCTGAGAGCCTGACTCACATCCAGGTATCCTACAGGCTCTAATTGTCCCTTCCTACCTACTCTCCACCTTCTACACTGCACTCACGCATACCTCTCCTACGCTTCTACTTCATCTTTAGATGCCTAGTGTTCAAAGACATAAAAATATCCTTAACAGATAAACAAGAACTGGAGGCCTTTTTAAACAGAAAATACAAACACACATGGATAAAATCTTCATTCTCTTATGCCAGGCAACCAAAAGAAAAAAAAAAAAAAGTAGGAGCTAAGAGAGTATTTCTTAATACAAAAGCCAGAATCTATTTGAAGCAAGAGTGTACAAAGAAGAAGCAAAGGGTGGACTACAGCATTTAAGATGACAAGGGCAAAGCAGCACAGAAGAAAATGCAGTGTGGTTCTGCTATAAGCACGGCAATAAACACTGACTAAATTAGGCTAAAACTTTTCATACAATCAGTATTTGTAGAAACTTGAGAATATTCAAAAAAGAGGAATGGCCAAATTCACAGCCACTGTAACCTGCCCTTGCTTTACTGAAGTCTATCAGTGCAACTTCCTCATTATCTCTGCCACAAGAGTTCTTAACAAAATGCCACACAAACTAATGGTATGCCCTAGCCTGTCCCCAGGCCACGTGGAGGACAAGCTGTTTGATTCTGATCAACTGTCATTAAGACAGGACAGCCTTGGGACGTCAGAACAGAGGTCTTTTCTGGCAAGAGGTGTACATGAAGATGGCACATAAAACAGGTTAGTTTAGAAAATGGGAGTTAGAAGACTCATACAGAGTTCTTAGAGTACAGCAGAATCTGATTACCTGAATGTTGCATTTGACACAATTCAGTTTATACATCTTTCCAAGAAGCAGAAATTACTATAAATGGAACATATAGACATATACATTTGTACACTTAAGTGGTATATTAGCCCAATAGAAACTCTAAGGTACTCTAAATGTTGAAGAGACAAAAGACAAGAGCTTTAGTAGGGCATTAGCATTAGTAGGGCCCAAGTTTGTAAGCAAGGAATTTCACCAACCACATCAGAGAACACCTGACCAAGCAGAGGCAAGAAGGGTGCAACCAGCACCCGTGCATTTCCAACAGAAATCTGAGGTCAGAAAGGGACTCACTGATGACCTAGTTGCCCCATGAAGAAGATTCTTGAAGCATGGTGGCAAGAGGGGCTGCAGGAGGCACACAGGGTCAGGGCCTGGGCAGGCTACAGTTAAAGAGCAGTCAGGGTGTTTGCAGTGAGATGATTTTGATGGAAAACAACTTTCTCCAGGAAGATGTGACTTGGCTGGATCCTCACTGTGCAAAGATTACCTCTGGTGTGGGCTCTCAGCATATGGAAGACAAGGGTGGAAATGGCCTGGCAGGCAGATCCTGCTGTTCCAATAACTGATGTTTTAATTTTGCACTTTTATTCAGGCCGAGGTGAGGCAAGTAGGGAGCCATGCAATTGCCTGGCATAAGGTCCACAGGGCCAAATTAACTGATATAAACATTACAATGGTGGGTTTGTACTCTGGAAATGGGCTGCTGCTGACAGAAGACTGCCTGGGTTAGGTGGGTATTTACAGAATGGTGCAGAAATGTAACATTAATCTCTTCTGACCCAGTGCAAATAGACAAATGGAGCTTCCCCTGCCCCGAGAGTTGCTGTGCAAAGGCCTGGGCTCTTCCTTTCTGAGACAGGTCGAAATGAATAGTCTCTGCTGGCGGGGCCTGAACTGCCAACCTGAATTCCCCAAGAAAGAGGGCAAGAGTCCTCGAGGCTGATTTTGGAACTTCAGGAGGCTTCATCTTTTACATACCCCTCCACACACAGCATTTGCTGAGCTCTTCTCACAGCTTTAGCCAATTTCTCTTCTCCCCAAAGCATAAAGAAGGAAACACTGATCTCCAGATGGCCTTCCTTCCGTTACTTGTATTTTTTTTAAAAAGTACCAGGACAAAGTTAGAAAAGACTTAAGATTAAGCTGGCAGATCTAGAAGCCAAAAACTTGATTTGGGTGAATACAAGGCAGAACTACACCTGCAACAGCAGCAGAGCTTTGCTTTTTGAGCACAGAGTTTCTTTGCTGGCCTCACTGAATCCTGCCCTGGAACTGCTTCTCTCTGTGGCCTGGCCTCTCAGCCCATGGCCTCTGAGCAGAGCATACACCCAGGTGTTCTAGGAAGTCCCACCCACTGGGATGACTTTCATAAAGCAGTCTCTGGTTCTTCTCACATCTGGTCTAAATTCAGAACAGTGACTTTCCGTGGATGTTAGCCTTGGAGAG
>BJBW01001310.1:270289-311033 GCA_004320125.1 Scolopax mira
GTGGAATAATGATCAACTTTCCAGCAAGCTGACTGATTGACTGACAGAAATTTCATTTGGTCTAATATAGGAGTAACCTGCAAATCATGCCAAACAAACCTGATTTCACTTGTTGATAAGGCTAGGGTTTTTGTGAATAAGGAAAATGCAGCAGACGGAGAGATCTAGTTACTTTGAGGGGTCTGGGATTTTTATCCTTTTATGAAGGGCCTATTACTGTATTCTTACAAGGAAGTCAATGAAGTGGTATCTGCACTTCAGATACTTCAGGGCAAAAAACATACATAGTAACTAGGAAGTCTAAGCTGGGGGGAACAGACTTGTGTACACACATTCCTATCTTGTCTGCTGGGGAAAGAGGAGTTCAGTGACAGGAGACCTTTCCCAGCCCCTGTCTCATTTAAAGAAACAAGAGTTACAGAGGGGTCATTGGAATGAATTTATAAGACAAGCCTTTCACACTTGTGAGGCCAATAGTACTTGGACACACATAAGTCACTGTGTTGCATGCCCTGATCCCTCTGCTTTGCAAAGCTCCTAACCCTGGAGAGAAACCTAGGTCCCCTGAGCACACGTCCCTGGTCGCTGGTAGGCTTTCACCACTCCTACAGCAAACAGCTAGCCCAGACAGACTCTATCCATGAGAACAAACCAGCCTTCTTTATTTTGGGCTCTATTCTATTTTCCCTTACTACACCCAAACAAAAGAGTTTGCTCTCCCCACCAAAAGCAATGTCTTTTTTTCTACCACATACCAATAGTTATTTTTTCCCCAAAAACCTCTTAATTTGCCTTATGAACAATAAGCTTCCATCTAAAAGGTATCACCACCATCACTGCTGAAGCTCAACATCAATCTCAGCTGGAAATAGTTTTCACATTGTAATTTTTAACTAGTTGCCCACCTGAACATACTTAGACATGCTTCAAGCATTACCTAGTCTTTAAAACATCTCTGTCACAATTCTCAACCTATAGACTGTCAAATCATATCATAAAGAGGTTATGTGGCTTGCCCTAGACCAATCTGAGCAAATATGTAGCAGAGCAAGAGTCTAAATATAAGTGCCTTAACCCTTACTGTCCTGCTTTGAGTGAGAATTCTCTGTCCCAAAAATGTTACCTTTCATTAAGTTCTGTGCTTAGATACAACAGCGTTAGAAGCCCTGAGATAAGACATAGTCATTACATTGCCAATGAAAAGTCAATACTTTCTTTTAATAATCCCTAGTTTTGTCGGTCCAATGCTGTTTTGTGTCCTTCTCTACCTTCCATACCTTTTGTCTTTGCAGTTTTAATAGCAGGACTCCATATCCAGAGCAGAAAATGTTCCTGCTGACATCTTAGATGAAAGTGCACATGCAGAGACATGCACAAAAGACAAACCAGGCAAACTTTTGTAGAAACAGGGCATCAGAGTAAGAGGCAGGAGCAGAGTATTTTACCAAATGGGAAAGAATAAAGATCACAGGAAAAGAGAACTAGTTTTCCTGATTTTGGAAGAACTTGTAGTAAGAAACATACAGGGAGCCAAAAGAATTAATTATATAGCTGGGATTATGCATTCTGTTCTCTCTTGCATCATCAGTTAGCTAGGGTATTTGATAGGAACTTCTATCCTCCCTGCCCAGAAATACTGCAGTGCCTCTGTTTTCAGGCTTTGTCTATCTACTTCTTAGTCAGTCTTTGCCTAACTCTTGTTTGACTAAGTGGAAACCTTCCTTAAAAAAGATAGGTAGTTACAGAGGTAGATGGATCTCATACACTTAGAAGACTTCAGTTGAGAGCTGTGATCCGACTCCAGATTCTGACCTGTTGCTGATCTGTTTCCTGTGATGTATTGCACTAACTCATCACAACTGTGATGTAAGCCACTGTGGTCAGGCAGAACATGACCAAGACATTGACTGGAAGGTGATTTTATTCACACTGACAGCTACACATCATTTACTAGCACACTCACTGTTATTTCCCATCCTCTTTCCAAATTGCAGCAAAGCAGAAATGAATCGTTCCCCATCCACAATCCCAGGTGTCCACAGAGCAGTAGCTGGTATATTTGCTCAGCTACCAGGTGGAAGGAGGGAACACAAGGCATCAAGGAATCTTGGAAATACCTCGGCTTAGCTGTTGCAAATTGTCCAGCACAGAGGTATCACAAGCATGGCTTTCCCAGTATGGTGGTTCATCCTGTCAAATGGGACAAAGTCAAACAGCATCTTTTCACCTTTAGCTTTCCTACTTCACTACACTAGCTTCAAGTCTTGTATTGCAAAAGAGGGAGGTCAGAAGAACAGGAAATGCTTGTTCATTCCTCTAATTTGGGAAGATGATCTGCTGCTTCTCTCTCCAAGCCTATGCATTCTAATCACCTCAGGTCCCTAATAATCACAGTACCAGCTTATTCACTGAACTGATCAAAAGAAAAAATCTGTCTTGTCAGGAGACATAACAGATATGCTGCAAGCAAAGAATTAAAGCATTCTTGGCATGTGCGTTGACAATGCCAAGTGTCTCAACCCAGAAAAGGAACAGGGATTAAAGAACCAAAATGCTTCAGAATTACTACTGTTAGAGAGTGAGGGCTAGAGCCCTAGTGAGGGCTAGGCAGTGAAAATGGAGGTAATTTTTCCAAGTCTGTGATGGAAACAGGAACTTATGTACATACAAGATAACATTTCCCAGCAACAGCAATGAGGTGGCTGCAGTGGCCCAGACTTTACATTTAAATACTATGACATGACAAAAACCAGTGGATAAGCGTGCAATTTCCTATTAGGTGGATTCTCTGAGTAGGTACCAGAGGCCTTTTGGGAAGTGATATAGACAGTTATAAAGAAGCAAAGCAGTGAAAAGACTTTTCTATCCAGGGTGAAGAAAGCAAGGATTAAAGACCTTCCTTTCCCTGCAGGAACCTGCATCTGGCCTCACCAGGGCACAGTCAATACAAGACTATTGACTACACCAGGTCAGCCAGGCAAAATACAGAGGAGCTCACCGACAGCAGATCTATGCACGAGTATTTAACAGTGAGATGAATCTGCAGGTCCCAAGTGACCTTAGGAAACGTGATTCATGACAGCATGGAAAAAGCAGAAATCATCAGATGATCAGGACTACTCTCCTTGTCACCTTCTCCAGCCTCAGAATATTCCAGCTTCTAAAGTAAGGGGCTACAGGTTTTGGCTAGAGACAGTCATGACAGAGGCTGGCTTCCTTCTGACAAGCTCTATCAGTGGCACAACCACTGCAAGTCTCCTCTACTCTGGCTCTCCAAACAGCTTGGTTATGCACACAACAATGGGAAAGATTTCTTCTGTACTAACTTTAGTGATTGAACAACAATACAGATTTTTTTCACAACTCCCCCTTGAGTTTATTTATTACTCAAAATACATTTATTTCACTTTCTGGACAAGAGCAAATTGGTTTGACAGAATATTTGATTAGACAGCTTTGCCAACAAACACTACCCAAACTTCTTAGCATACTTTTAACTTCTGAGTTCCATCAACTGTATCTCGTTCAGACACCTGCAGTAAAACACGTTAGGAAATTGCTGCTGTCTACAAGTCATTATCATTCCATACTATGCCTACAGATCATGAATGATCATTGTTTTGCTGTACTTTTTCAAACAAGAAATGGAAAAGGAACAAGAAAAACAAACCTTGCCTGTGTCACAAAACATCATTTAGAAGAAGCAGGTCAACTCATGACCATATAAACATGCCTGCTTTAGCTACACAGTATATGCACATACACTATCAAGAGGGCAGCCAATCACAAGGAGAGAGATGCTGATTACCAGGAAAAAAAAGCTTTTCGGCGGAAAGAAAAGTAGAAACTTCACTAACTCAGTCCTACTTCTGTTATGCAACCTCATGTACTCCAAAAGATGGCAATTTCTCTCATGTGTGGAAGTACAAGTCCCTGGATGTCTTTGCAACGGGCTTATTGACCTGGCTTCCATGTGTTTTAAGTTTCTCAGAGATCCATGCACAGAGGCAGTTGTGGGCAGCAGTAAAGCCTTCTCCTGATGGACCTGAACATAAGTCATTAGACTTCAGCAAAAATGCCTTCATCCTTCAAAGTCACATGTTGACTGCTTTGCCATTCCCTGTGGCAGCATTAGAAAAGATTACATTTCAGTATTATTGTTAAGGCAAACTCAAATCTCAGTCCCATGTGGTCTGAGGGTGACTTTGGTGCTGAAGCCTCTTAGCAACAGGTCCCCTTGGTCTCCACAGGGCTTACAAAGGAAAACCCAGTTTTGGTCTGTTGCTCATCTCTTTAAAACCTTAGTTTTAGCAATGATCAAAGACTACCGATGCCTCTCCTCTCTGCTGTTAATCTTCCATTAAATATTTACAGTGAGCTGAACTCAGTAGTACTCAACTCATCTTTTAGACCTTGCCCCTCAACATTTGGCAGTATTTCATAACTCATGTGGTCAGCAATTCAGTAAAGAGTAGGCTTTTATGACAAATTCCAGAAGCTGTTGCTACCCGCTTCGTCCTAGGAACCATACAGCCTGGGGTCAGCACTTCTCCTTGCTAAACCCACTGCTTTTTCAGAGTACCAGGAAGTTAGACAGAAGCAGAACAGAAGGAAGATGGTAGGAGAAAAAGACCATTACTGCTTCAGATACATAGGTCTGCCAGACAGCCAATGACATGGCACACAGGAGCACCCCGCCTTGATTTGAGGGAGCAGGTATCAGGCAGGAGTACCTTCATTTCCAGGGGGTCTTTTCATGAGGAGAGTAAACTCCAAGAAGGTCAAGAAGGATGCTTAAAACAAACAAAAAAACTGTAGGTCATTAGCCTTGATTGTCCAGCAAACATTTGGATTGAATCAACCCATTTGGCATTATAACCATAGGCATGGCACCTGCATTCCACCCAGCTTCCAAAGGCACCATGGGGGACCATCACTGGCCTGCAACACAACACTGGGCTGTGCTAGCACACATCACATTGGATACCTGACCAGCACCGTAAAGATGTTCAACACATGCCTTACCTATATTCTGCCTGCAGAGACTACTATTACTTCCAGAAAGACAGAATACTTCTGCATAGACAAACCTAGATGACACCTGTCAGATGAGCAATAAATATCTCCAGGGGTTGCAGTAGGATACAAACCAAGGACCTTTAGATTTGACTATACACTTGCAATGTAAGAAACACTGTTTGTTTTTCTAGCTACTAGAGTTCATACATAAAAAGTTCAAGAGCACCAAACTGTAGCTTTGCCTGCAGTGCTATACTATTTCACCTCAGCCAAAACTCTTGACACAATATAAATACCTCCCCAAACCCTCTCTCTAAAAGAAAAAATTGTTCCTCCAAAAATAAGAGTAGAAGCTGGGTCGTCAGATGAGGGTGAAATTGGTTTAAAAGCCATTAAGAAGAAAGCAACCCAGGCATTCAGGAGCAATCACAGCTGCTTGGGCTGATCAGGACAGACAGAGGGAATTATTTATTTATGGACTTCTGCTCTCCCTGAGCAGGTGTCTCCACTGGGGAAGCTTTAAGAGGAGTGGGGACCAGGAGGCAGGTGCTGCTTAGAATCCTCCAGAGGTTTTCCTGGCCTGGGTCTCGGGAGAGTTAAACACAATTCATTTCCAAAGCATCCTGGAGCTATCAACTTGTCTTTCTCAGAACAGGAAAGGCCAGAAAGAGCATCACACAGGTCTCTGCTGGGATGGAGCACATAGAGAGCCCCAGGCACCTCGATTGCTGTGCAAGCTTTGCACAGTTTAGAGTAAGATCCCTTCAGAGCAATAGTGCTTGAGTACGCAGCCGTTTCTCTCTTCTCATGGTTCAGCTGCTTCCCTTTAAACACAGATCAAATGTCTCTAGGGACTCAGCAAGCATTTAACAGACCTGCCTGATGGAAGGACCTCCAATGAGAAAACCAAGACCTGAAACTCCCAATAGACATCCTCAATTCAATCCACAGCTGATAAAGCAACCCTGAAGTTACATGCAACCAGATCCTAACTACACAGAAAGCACATCAGTCTAGGCTGTATCCAAAGATCTTCTAGACATTCTAAACTTAAGGGGGAGGGAAGGACTACCAGATTAAATAGGAGGAAATATATGAATGAATTGAAAATGTCAGCATGGAAATATGGAATTCTTGATATTGTATCAAAAATTCCTTTTCAAGATACAGTGCTGTCTTTTCTGATGCAATTTCTTATTGTTTCCCCAAACTGGAGAACGAAGATGAGTTATCCCCTAAGACCACAGAGTTCCCTTTAGTATTCAGAGTTGACCCTCCACCACTAACTGAAAAAGAGCTGTAGAGACAGACAGATCTGCCCAGTAAGACAGATATTCTCTCATTCTGGCTTTGGTCAGAGGGACAGAAAGGGAAACCAGGGTCTTGGAAACTATCAAACACCATCAGAATTTTTCACTGGAAGATGCTGTGGTACAGTGTCATAAAAGGGTCACTGATAGGGGCTGAAGACATTATGTGAGTGGTGCTGCCTGCACTGTGTCCATTCATGTCTCCCTGCAATTCATTACTGATGAGATGCCAGAGACTGAGATGAAAAGGGCCGGAGCAGACAGTGAACTACTGCTTTAGACACATCTCATTCAACATTCCCAGTTTATTCCTGCTCCACCTCTGCTGGTATATCTTGCACTACTCCCCAGCAATGATACAATTCCTCAATTCTGGTCTCAGATCACTACAATTTTTTTGTGCCATTAAAGGTACTGCAAAACCAGTTGTGGTAGCAAAATAACTCATTAATGCATGAAGTGCTTTGTGAAACCTTTGAAAAAGAAAGGACTGAAGAACACAAGAGTATCACCTTTGCTTCCTACTCTGGGAAGAACATCATTAAGCACTGATAGCTACTTAGCCCTGATGGAGAACTGCTCCAGAGAGAGTTGAATTCCCCAGGGAGCTAAGGCACAGACAGCCCAGGGCTCTCTGGGGGACTGTTCTGCTTTGACCATTGACTTATGGCTTGAAAATCTTTACAGGGCCAAACCAAATACACTTCTAGTTCATAAATGCTGGGGTTATTAATCTGTGTGCTTCAACACACATTGTTTGGGAAATTCAATTCATCCTTTAATTTGCTAAATACAGCTTTAGGTTCTAAAATCCTCTAGAGTCCACAGTGGTTTTTGCCCCTTCATGCTCATTTGCCTTTTTTATTTCCCTTACAACTTGCCAAAAGAAAAAAAAAAAAAAAGAAGAAAATCCATGTTGATTCTGTTCCTGGCCAGTCGACCTTGCTTTCAGAGCCTGGCACACCAACTTCCCCTGCTGCAATGGTCAGGTTACAAAAACAAAAGGAGAACATTTGCTTCCTTGTGAAACACTTCCCATTGAGATTTTTCAGTCACAATAATTCCCATAGCATGCTCTGTGCTTTCACAGAGTGTCAGTTTTGCAGAAACACAAGGCTCAATCTGCACCCATTTACATGCATTTGACAGCCAGAAGAAGGCCCCTTCTTCCTGCTAAGGTACACTCAAGGCCTGTGCACAGATACCAAATGCCTCTGTACAGCTCAGCACAAAGGTTTCCCAATGGCATTTGGTATTAGTGATGCCCAGAGTTCACCTCCTCTCCTCACAGGCTGGCTCTGCATGAGGATGGTACTGCAGTACATCTTAGGGTGCAATTTTAATAGATTAACTTAAACTCACGCAAAAGGCACTCATTACTATTGAAACTAAACCTGTTTAGACATCTAATGAGCAAAAATGAAGCGTCCTCAAACTGGCAGGAGAGCATCCACAGTTTGGATTTTCACTAGTTTAAACGGATTGTTTTCAAATTGATGCAATTTAAAGGGTACGGCTTCCTTGTGTATAAAAGATCTTCTCTGGCATGAGGAAACAGCAGCACTTGTAAAATAAATGACTGCCTGCACAAGGATGCAGCACTCACTAGAAAGTACCACAAAGCAGCAGGGATGAGAAGGGGCTGAGGAGATAGGGTCAGTTTCTTGCACACAGCCTGTTCAGAAATACTACGTTCAGATTGATTACCTAAAAACCCAGGAAAGGGCACATAGAAGTTACAGTCAACTAACAAAAGTTTCATGGATATCCCAACCTACTCAGGATCCTCCCTTGCCTGGAAAATACAAGGTGGGAAAAAAGCACATGCAGGTGTACCTTCAGAGATGCAGAACATGCTCTGATACTCGTACATCCTGTGCATTACACAGGGGTGCAGGTCTCATCAGAGGATGCAGATTAGTTACTGTAAAGCAAACACTGCATAGAGCAAAGAGGCACATCTTGCAGCACTTCTGCCCTCCATCTTCACCAGCCTGGGCAGCTCACAGAGCCTTGCTATCAAGAAAACCCTCTCAGAAGACGCAACAGCCTTTGTGGGAGGCTGGAGCCAGAATCCGCTCCTGTCAAACAGCTCTCCAGACCAGGATGTGACTGCGGCTGGCGAAACACGTTAGCTAATGAAGATTGAGTCAGGCAGGCAGAGACGATCCCCTCAGCCTGTTAATCCACTTAGGGAAGGAGAAGGGAAACCTGAGCTGAATTCCTGTGCTCCCTGTAAGGGACTGTACTGTGCTGGCTTTAGGACCTTGGCAGAGCAAATCCAGCCAGAGCTGGAATGGGGAGAGCTCTGTGGGGAAGACTAGTGATTTCAGGAGACAGGAGCAAGAGCAGAGGCAGGGAACAGCGGTCCCTAGGGAGAGAACCAGGGCCAGATTTTGTGTCCACTGGGAACTAATGAAGCAAACTGAACTTTACTTGCCCTCTCACCAGGAAAAAGCAAGAATGGGCTGAATGCGTGCTTTTGCCCAACAGCAGTGCAGGGAGAAAACGCACACCTTACACTCTTTTCACAGGGCAAAAAGCCTTCCCAAGGGGTCAACTCAGACTCCTGGGTTAGAAAGTCAGAGCGTCAAACACCCATCCCAGCAGTGACAGAAAGCCAGCAATGCCACCCGCCCAGTTAAACAGGAGGCTTGCAGGGATGATGGGTGCCAATCCCAGGAAATGTCAGATTATCCTTTACCACCAGAGGGTGCTCCCCATCTCAAAGACAGCATCAATGTCACAGATGCACCCAGACAGCTAGAGGAACCTTTATTTCCAGCAATCATGGAATCTGAGCAAGGGAAAAATTAGAAAATGAATAATAAATAATAATTAACGAATCTGATTCCACGTCTCACCTCTGTTTCCCCATCCCTCCTGCTAACAGAGGGTAAGGCCCTCTGTTACATTTGTCCTCTGTGTCCTGCTCAGTCAGGTGATTCTCCTCACATTGGAGGTTAAATCAGTTTTATTCTTTTCTCCTAGACTGTGGATTCAGAACAGCAAATAAACATTTTCCACTCAGCAGGTCTGTAAAGAGTGAAACCCTCACTTGCCTGCCCCTGAGCACACTTCGAATCACACCCTCCAGTCACATGCAGTTTTTGTGATGCCAAGGACTGTCCTTACCCCTGCACTGCCACAGAGGTGCAGTGGCCACCAGCCCATATGTTCAGGTTCATTTTCCCTCCTCTGTCCTAAACTGGTTTTCCAGAGGGCAGGGCACCTGTTGTGCAGCAATGCCTCAGGACAGTGTTTTCAAAACATCAGTTCTGGGGCACTAGCACTACCTAACTCTGTCAGTAAGACACCTGTAGGTAAAGACTGTTCACTTGGGTGATGCAGCACCCTCACAGCCTCTCTTCCTTCTCTCATTGAAGAGAAGCAGACGCATGTAAGTGAGGTTGCACACTCAGGAGCTCTACACCTGACAACACCCCACCTTGTGCCTCAACTTCCTCTTTGTGTAGGATAGAAGTAATACTCCAGAGCTGCATCATTTGTGGAGAACAGGGCAGTGAGGATGAAATCATATGGTTATATTGCATCCTGAGATTCAGAAAAGAGAGAGTTTAAAGCATGCCAAGTAAGATCAGGCACCTATGCAAAACAGACTAGCTCTGCTGATGTGTCTGGCATAACATCTGTTTGTCCCAGCCCCAGCTTACTTTGATAGTCCAGGTCTGCATATCCCATGGGGAAACCAACTCTCATTGATGGCTCCCACCCAGCACATGTGCTGCATCTTGCTGTCTGACCACTACAAGAACAGATTGCTGCATTTTTCTAATTGCCCTTTCTTCTCTCCTTTGGCCAGTAGTGCCAGGCCCTGCCTGAGGGGATTGTTGACAGGGTTCCTTCTCTTGGGTACCCTGGCATCACTTACTGTTCTGCCCTTTTTAAATGATACAGTACATTTGTCTGATGAAGCTGTTAAAACTGCAAAGCTAAACCACTCCACAAAGGACACTCATTCAGTCTCTTACACGGATTAAAATATGTTTGATAGGTTTGGATTACTTCATTTCCAGAATGAACCATTATCTACAGCACATGTGGGAAACAGTGCTTTCCAAGTCATCAACTGGCCAACAATGATAGCAGTCATCTTTGAGAGGCAACACATTCTACAGCCTAAACAGGCCAATGAATTATTCTTCCAGTATTTGAGATTGGAAACAGAAGGGAAAAATATAAAAGGTTTTATGGTACATTTCTTAGAAACTTGCAATAGACAATTCTACTTCCTACAAACCAAACATCAGGGGTACATGTCACAGCTCCACTTCTTGTACTATTCGTAGCATTCTCCCTTGGATTTATAGCAAATATCAGACATGCCATGGAAAGATTAACCAGCATTAGGTTTGGACAGGGATCATCCCAACACCATTAATGTTCAACTTCTCAACTTGATAGATTTTAACACTACTCCACTACCATTACAGTCATTATATATTTGTTCCTAAAGATGCACATAGTCAGTCCTCAAAAGCATGGTAATGTAAAATTAGGTATTTTGAGCATTACATTTCTGCATAATTTCACTAGGAGCTTAAGCTTTGCCATTTTTCCTCTACCCATTGCAGTAAAGACTTTAAAGTCATTTCATAGCCCTAGTGACATTCTCCTCTCTTGCATATTGCTGCATAGGACAATTAGTGGGGGTTTTATTGTTTTAATTACTGCTAGTGGGTTGTAAGATCTCAACCATCCTCAATTCTTTCACTGTTAAGAACAGCAGCGTCTGGGAGTCAGTTTTGCTAATGAAGGCAAATTAAAGGGTCAAATCTGCCTTTCTTGCTTACACAAATCTACACCTCAGTGGAGATTACAGCTTGTGGAATACATAAGATGAGCAGGTTTTGACCACCTGCAATTAGCTGATTTGCAACTACATGAAATATCAATGCTTAATCCAAATGGAGAGGCCAGGACAACACCATTTTACAGCACATAAATCTGCAAAGTATGACAGGACCCGTGAAACAAAGACAAACAAAAAACTTGTGTGTTAAATAAGGCAAACTACAAATGAAGTCAAGAATTTGGAAATGCAACAGTTGTGCTTACTTGTGAGAAATACTCTTGGTTCTCATGTACATACATGTTATTTTATAGCCCTTAATTACATAATCATATTTTTTTCCACGGTACCCCATCTCAGACTGCACTCAGAAGGGATTTTTCACATGTAATGAGCAGCTTTTTGAGATGCTGGTTTCTGCTCATTGTTCAGTGTGTGGCCCCAGGCCTTATTTACCACACATTATTCAAACCTGGCTCTAGAGATTTATTCATTTCCTTATGTGTTTTTCTATGGGCTTATCATTACACTGTCCAAGCATCACCAGCCCAAGCACATGTGGATCATTTCACACATCTCTGAGAGGAGGGGGTATTTTTATTCCCATTTTCTGAGTGGATGACTTAAGACTGTATTAAAATATATTTGCTAATTCTGGGTGCCCGGTTTGAGACATCAACAGCCTGACTGATCTGTTCTTGTATAGTTCTTTGGGTTCAGTGGATTCCCATTCACTTCATTTGCAGCTGTAAGCACTCAGTGTTTCTGTAAAGCAGGTCCTTTGGGATCAAAAAGGTCCCCTATAAAATAAGGAATGCACAACTAAACAACCACTGGCATAACACTTGATTCAAAAAACCTGAAAACTATCATACAGAAGTGGTCGTAGAAAAAAGTCAACTGGCATGTCAGAATTCCACTGCCCCAGCTATAAAAGCAGACCCTTGTCTCACTCAATAGACACCTGACAAATGAGGCAGGGGTCCTACAGATGCTGTCTTTCACTGTGCAACTCTGATTTATCTCAGAGCAGGTCCATCACATGCATTGAGTGAGGCAGGGGTCCTGTGGAAGAAACAGCACACAGTGACATAGCTAAAACATGAGTAATACCAGACACAGTCAGGTAGCCAGAAGTGCATGCAGAGGATAACTGGTCTTTCCCCAGCTTCCAGTTCTTGCATTGGCACCCTTCAAAATGCCCTTTTCACAGAGTTTATTGTTTCTTTTACAACAAAGAAATTCCCTCATGAAGCATCACAATGACACTTTGGTGGATTATCAGAAGAGATGAATCCACCATGTGGATCACTACAACCACGGTAATGGAGTAAATGAGCTACAAGGGTAGCTCAATCCTCCTTTGTGAAGGCTAACCTGAGAAGCATTAAACAGTGGGTGAATTTCAGACACTGATGGCAGCTGAGGAATAATGATTCAGAGGCTCTTCCAACCATTCAATCCAAGTCAAGCTTCTTGCTCTCTCCTTTCCAGACCATCCCAGCCTACTTTCTTTTCTTCACTGCCTTTGTCTTCTCACCCCATCCCTTTGCTTTGCTTTCATCTCACCCCTCCAAATCACATTCCCTCACACTCCACAGCCCCAGCCTCCTTGCTCACCAGCTGCTTATAACTATTTGTTTCCTCTCCTTGCCTTTTTGCCCAGCTCCCTTTGCCCTGTCTTTCCATTACTGTTTGGTAGTCACATTTACTGACACTGACTCTGTCCCCAAAATACAAGCTGATTTAGAGCTTTGCAAAGAGGAATCTTCTTCATTTGTTTCTAAATGGAAGGCAGGCATAATTCAAGAACATGGCATACTCCCTACTTTTTCTTTAAAAAAAAAAGAGTATATATTATATATATATATATATATATATATAAAATATATAATTGCTGCTTTTGATAAAAATTTCCAGAAACGAAGTCTATCAGGGCCATAGAAAATGTTTACAGCAATGATTAAAGCTTGGCAGTGGTGTTGGACAACTGAAACTAATTTTGACAGGAATCATTAGTAAAAAAAGGTGGAGCTACTAGTCTACTTATTGTACATGGCAGTGAAAATGAAGATAAAAATTAAGGAAGCTGGTTAAGCAAGAATGAGTGCTGGTGCCACCTCTTTTAAGACTTACCATGGTTGGGTACATGAGCATTTGGATGGCAGGCCTTTGAAGCAAAGTGGACTGCTTGTAATCCTCCATACACTGTCCTGATAGCTTATAGGAGCTAGTGCTTATTTGATATACAGACTTGCACCCATCTCAAGCTTACATCAGCTGGACATAAAGTTACACACATCTTAGTATTTCACAGAGTCACAGAAAATAGGGTTAGGACCAGCTCAGGTGGCTGGTGTATTTGTCCCAATGGAGGATCAGCTACAGCAGCATTATTTTTGACAGATCTTTTCTGCAGCCTGTTCTGAAAAACTTTCAGCCCTTCTCAGACAGTCTGTTCAAATGCTTCTGCATCACTACTAATAAAAGTTTGTAACATCAAACTAAAATCTCCCACTGCAATCAAAGCCCATTTACTTCAATTTCTATCAACAACGGACATAGCAAACAGCTTCATCCCTTCCTCTCAGACAAAGCCTCTTACTATTTGAAGACACATTCCCTAGACTTTGCCTAGATTTCCATGGCAGAGACGTTGACCTGCCTAACAGAAACAAATTAGCACCACAGTCCCTCTAACTTATCACTTGGAAGGTCCCAGATTTTTTACAAACACCTGCAACAGGGAGCAAGGTTGCAAGTAGCAGGCTGGCTTGCTGTAGACAAGCCAAACTTCCCTTCACTTCTAGGAGACTGCAATCGATTCAGTAGTAACACCTCACTGCAGTTACAAAAACAGTGTTAGCCCTCCACTGAGGCAAATGTCCCAGCTGGATTCAATTTCTCATGCTCTTTCAAAATCTTGAGTTGAGATTTTGGGAAACTTGAGAAAATATCTTCTGATAAATCAAGGCTATTATCTATTACATTCACTACACTATCAGCAGCAAAATTTCCTATCTGTCCTTGATGAAGCTGTGACCTGTGCCCGTGATCCTGACTTCCAGTGCTGTGCTTTGAGCACAAACCAATCTTTTCTCACTGACAAGCAATGAAGACCTGCCAGATCTCATAGGATACGTCTCCCAGTCGGCATCCTTGGTGCATATGGGTATGAGAGTGTACAGAATAGTTGGAGTTGTAACTAGAAGTGTCATAAAGTTAAAAATGTAGGACTGTGAGCTCACAGGGAAGCTAGGAGACATTCTGTGTAGAAATGGAGGGCCCTTCTCTACCATAGGTGTTGTGATGGGGTAAGGCGAACTGACAGCTCAAAGGTGCATGCAAGTTCTCTGTACTGTCTGTTTGCACAACTGCGTGAGAGTGTATCCCTTGGTGATGTTATTCACAGGCCTTGGCCGACAGTAAATAAGACAGTGGAGCTTGATTCATGAGGGATGACAGGAAATCTATAACATGTGGGCTCTATAATCTGCTTGCTACTGCGTAGCAAAATGAAAGAACAACAGTCCAATTACAGAGTCCTTGCTGATACCAAGCACATCCTCCAGACCTTGTTCTGCTCAGAGCAGTGGGAGTCTGTTGGCACCAAGGGAAACCAAGCTCTGGCCACAGGCATTTTCCATACTGGGATGGAAACAGCATTTTGGAAGCACCAGACTACCTTACAGTGGATACAAACACAGACAAGACTGTGACACTGACTTCATAGCAAATTTATGGAGATCGACAGCCTGCTGAGCTCAGTTCACCAAAGGACTACTCAACGTGGACAGCAATTGCTACACTTCAGTGGAGGCATCCCATGTCCTAAAGGACTGGCTGAGCCAGAAGGCAGTGATCCACCACAGCAGTCTGGCCCCACCACTTGGTTTGGTGGGGGCTGTGAACAGCATTCCTCTGCCATAACACAAATCAATTAGGATGCACCTCCATGAAACTAAAACCAGGGCTTGATCAAGCAGGACACAGCAGCTGGGTTACAAAGAGTGTCCAAAGAGCACCTAAGGGGAAGGAGACAAAAGCTGAAGAGATTTTGGGGCCAGACAGAAGAGGAATGGCTGAAGACATGATTCACACTAGGTGGAGAGCTGGCCCATGAGAGAGCAGGGAGAAAGTCTGCAACAGCAGCAGAGCAGACTGCTTTCATACCACCAATGCTGAGTACACATGGAAAGACAGAAGGAGGTTTTTTTGGACAAAACAGCAATGGTGATGGCAGGAGGAAGGAGGGCTGCCAATTCCAGACGGAAGGAGAAGGAAATAATTTTGGTTCCTACTGTGCAGTGCAGTGTCAGAAAACCCACAGGGCTGCCCAAGGCTGGGAAGGCACAGGACAGCTCAGCTGTGGATCCCGGCAGCTTAGAGGAGACAGTTTTCTCATTTTTCTGTAACCAAACTAATACTTTTCATTCTTTGTGTCTCTGGTCCTTACCACTTAACACCTTTCAGATCTATCTTCTGCCCCCTAGGAATGGGGCAAGGGGAACCTTTCTCAGTCTGGCAACAGGTAAACAGCATGGCAGAATGGGGAGTGGGGAACAATTTCCTCTCCATCCCTAGCAAAGGCCTTCTTTGCTCAGCACACACTCTGGGGACTGCCGTCCTTTCCCTGCTTCCCCCTACAACCATCTCTGCTGCCACCTCCCCTCCCTTGTTATCTGTCAGTAAACAGTAATTAAAGATGTGGCCTGCTTGATAAAGCTCCCGTCCGCCCTCACACGGTGCTGCCCTCTCGGACGTGTCTAATTAAAATCCTGATGAGAAGATGAAGAAATCCCAGCAGCTGGGAGTCTGCTGACTCTCCCTGCACTCGGCCTCTTCATTACTGACGACGAGGCAGAGAGATATAAAGGACCCCGGGAAACGCTCCGACAGCCCAATCGATACAGCCTTTTGTGGGACGTGCCGGACCGCTCAGGACTGCCTTTTGAACTGTGTGGATAATGAGGATGCTGGAGCGTGGCTCACTGTGTGGGGCTGATGGGGCTAAACTCCCCCACGAGTCCTGCTGCACCGTACTCCCAGGAACGGCACCCAGAGCCACTGCAGCTTGGCAGCCACTCACACCATAAAGCAGATTCGCACAGTGATAATAGCGGGGGCGCTTGCCCGTCCCCCACCAACCCAAGCTCCAGAAATGATGGCTTGTAGTGCCAGAACACTGTCAAACCTCTAACCACTCCATCATTTCTATGCAAACACAGAGCATGCACACGTGTACATACGCTGCAAAATGCTGACAGCCAGCACAAACCTTCCCTAAATGAAACCAACACCACATGATGTGCACAACATTGTGTTTACATGGACACTTATTCATGGGAATGGTGTGTTTTCACTGCTCTCCCGGGATTTTGTGCTAAGGTGAAAATCTTGGTATGCACAAAATGAAACAGCAAAGGTTTACATGAAGTGCACAGCGATGTTATCATCGTGAATCACCGTAACTATATTTAGACTTCACTTCATGCAAATACATCCAGTAAATGGTTTTATTCTTGAGGTTTTTTCTAATATGAGTTCAGCTTTACCTGGAAACAAGCCTATTTTCACTGGCAAACTCACATTTATCCAAAACACCAGAGATTTCATTGCTTTTAGTTTTAAGATGAAGAAATAGTAAAGAGATGAAAGTAGATTTATACTTTCTAAAATTGAAAAGTGCATCTCGGGCACCTGCCTCCACATCCCTTTTGAGCAAGCCCCCAGGAAACACAGGCACACTGGGAATTAGGATCACGTGCAAGAATGGGAGTGAATACACGGCTGCAAATACAAGTGCACCGTGCGTGAGGGAAATGCCTGTTCCACATGTGGGATCAATAAAAATGTGAGCTTTTATCTGTCCGAGTTCACACCTCCTGCTTCACAAATGACTACTGCTCATGCAATCAGCATCAGCCCAGCAATACCTGGTACTCTTTTCAGAGTCCCAGCTACGTCCCTGGGACCTAGTTTATTCAATAAAGCCTCAGTTTTCTTTCCCACTGCCCCAATTTTAACTATTTTTCCAGACTATACAAACTAAAAAAAAAAAAAGCTTGAAAAAATGTTTCCTAGAAGTCTCATAAAGTAAAAAAAAAAAAACAAACCATCTATGCTTATTATCTTTCAAATTGCCATAATCCTGCCCCACTGTCCCCTTTGTCAGCCCAGGCCCAGAGAGAAACTAAAGAACAAATCATTCCTGAACTGGTTTAATACTGAGATAAACTTGCCAAAAAAACCCAAACCATCTCAAAAGAAATAGTCTATTGCAAAACATGATCAGTAACAGCAAGAAGTGATCAACCAAACACAGAAGCTATGGACTCAATAGTAAAGGCTCAGAAATGGTACTGGAAAGGGACTTTGGGGAGTCCCCTGGAAAAGATGAATGAAATCCCAGCAGAGGATCCCAGCAGAGCAGAGATCCTGCTGGGAATGGTGGCAGAAGCACTGTTGCTGGGAAGTTCTCTTGGCCCTGTGACCTCCCTTGGTAAGAGACGCTGTTGTGTAGAACAAGTGCTGGATGCAAAGAGCTCTCCATGCAATCCCTGCCTGTCCCAATACCTGTACTTGATGGAATGACACATTGCTGCAGCAGCTAATAAATAGAAGTAATTTGATTAGCTTTCCCTAACTAGCGATAAGATCCTGACAAACCCTTTTTAATGCGTTTCTGGAGCAGGATGAAATTGTTTCATTTGGCGAGCAGGGCCCCACGGGAGTTGCCTCCAAGCTCCTTTAGTGAGAGGTAAAAATATGCCAATCATTAATGAGGGGAGAATTACGGAGACTTTAATGCAATCAGAAAAGAGGAGCCCTGAGGCAGCTGGGGAATAAAACCTGCCCTTAAATCAGAGGCAGGCAGCTGGAGCATGGAAATAAAGGCATACACAAGCATGTACATGCACACACGCATATCTGCCATGCACACAGAGACTGTGTAGAGCTGCTGTAAATACACTGGGAATTTTTGCCTGGGCAGCGAACACCTATCTCAGCAAACAGTATCCATCTTCCCCCAAAAACATTTGTAAAATCACTGCAAGCTATATCCATTTATCAATCTCCTCCCCCTACCAGGAGGGGACCATAGCCCATTCACTCTCCACCCCTCCACACACACACACAGACACACAGAGAATTGCAGTTTTCAACATATCAAACCAAAGCCTTTTGTGGAAGAGGTGTATTAGGTGCATGGGTGTCAAGCAGCACAGCGAGGCAGCTTTGCCAAGTGGAAAGGTGCCTCTCTCAGGGCCAGACTTGCTACATGAACACAACATGTACAAACCCCTCACTCTGTCCTCCAACCATGGCATTTATGCCAAAGGCAGCATCTACTGCGGATGGTGAAAGGCAACTCCTCCCATCCCCTCCCCACTCTCTCCTCAGCCACTTCAGTGAATTCCCTTCCTGAGGTGAAACAGCTCTTGCACAAGCCATCTAACTTTTATTCCTAAGCAGAACAGAAGTCTTAAAGTTGCTGGCATTTTCCCTGGCACTACAGCAGGCACGAGCTGTGGCAGAGACGAGTGGCTTGGCTGGCTCTGATTTTGCAGGTGTCTGTGTTCTTTCAGAAACACCTTCTCTGACAGAAAGCGTTCCATCTTTCTGAAGTGATGCTCGAACCCCAGCCAGCATAATGGGATAAAAACAAGGACAGGAGTTTTCTCGTGTGTAATCCACATTCCCCACCTTGTTTACTTGAAAATAATGAGCAAGAGTATTGGGATATCAAACACCAGCCACCTTTCCTCTGCCAGATACACAAAACATGATACTACAAAGGCCAGGCATGCAGTACTTCAACCCTTTTCCCTAGTTTGTGTTACCACTAACATGTAGGGGAGTAACACAATGGCTGCTGAGAACTCCAAGAGGAAAGGCAAGTCTTAATATACACTTGAGGGGATGCAAGACTAGTATTTCTTCCTCCCAGAACTCCTACACTATAGTGAGAGAGTATCTGTGACACCCCTACCCTCTGCTAAATGAAATGACTGTCCTGCTTAGTGTGTACTGTAAGTCCTGTATTGAGAAAACTATGCTGATGCTGCTTCTGCCACAGAGATGTATCAGATGCCTCTGCGCCATATTCTCACACACACTAGACAACTGTGGCATTAAAACACCAGCGTGTAAGTGACTATTAGATATTTAACCCCACAGACAAAGCAATTACACAGTCACCAAGACAGAGTAAAAGATGAAGGACAAGTACAGAGTGACCTGTCCTGAGACACTGAGCTTGAAGCTTGGCAGGTAAGTTAGGGTACGTAGCTGGCAAATTCTCAAATGTATATCAAGCACAGAGCTTCATGCACCACGGCTAAACGATCACGGAATACTTAGCATCAGGCACAAGCCAGGGCTATGTCATGTCCCTCAACAGCAACTCCTACTGGCTGCTTGAACCATGGGATGATGGGCTCCCAAAGAAGTACATCAAAGCTCTCTCTGGATGAAAGTTCAGAATGAAAAGCATCTCAGAGGGTAAAGAAAATCTCAATGTTTCTCACAAATTCTCTCAAAATCTGTGTCTCTAAGACTGAAAGGATCAAAGTAGTCTTGCCTTTGGGCACATCGCTCAGACTGCATGCCCTTGAAAGTCAGAGAAACCACTTTCCAGAAACACAAACAAGTAAGAAGACCCTACCACAGAAACCATCAAGACTGAAAAAACTAGCTAGCAGAAAATTCAGCACAGCTACAGCACAATGGTGTCTAGCATCCAAAAAATCATATTTCTACCCTTCCATATCAGGGACAGTTTTGATCCAATGCTCCAGTTGAATTCAGTGATTTCTCTTGGTCAAGAGCTATGCAAGATAGTTACTAGACTCCTTGGATCCATTTCTAGCAGTGTGCCAGGTTTTACTGTGGTCACAGTCCAACTTAGTCTGTGGTGGCAATCAAGCACTGTAGCCTTGCGTGGCTGCCTCCTCTGAGCAGCAGGCAGAGGTCTGAGATGGTGTCACACACAGGCCTGCTTTGCTGCAAACAACTCCTTCTCATTCTGGTTTGTTATGATTAAAAATGCACATCACCCAGCGAGGCCTTGGAGTGGAACCCAGCTGGAAATTGGATCATTAATATTCCTTCTCATGCCCATTGCCACAGTTTCTTACCTTTCCACAAGTAATTGCTAACGATGCAACAATTTAGGGTCTCAGACTAAAAGTGAAGAGAAGTCAAGACTAAACTGTCCATTGTTACCTTAATTCATCCACCCTTGCCTATATCCTGGCATTCCATCAATTTTATGTCAGTGTGCTGTATATCAGATGTCTTCCAGCCCTTTGAACTACCTGTCCCCAATTTATCTACCAAAAGGTCCAGAGCCTCTTTAAATCATCAGGAAATGGATTGAAGATTATCCTCATTCCTGAGCAGCTGGAAACACAAGGAAAGAAAACAATTTATTCAAAGAGTCTAGACACTGCATGGCTCTAACTTTTGGTCACTACCCTTTCCACATAGTTAAAGTGCTCTCAAAGGGCTGGAAGGATGAATGCAAATCAAGAATAGGAGGTTTTCAAGACCCGCCTGGATGCAGTCCTGAGTAATGTGCTATAGGCAATCCTGCTTTGGCAGGGGAATTGGACTAAATGATCTCTAGAAGGTCCCTTCCAACTCCACCAATTCCGTGATGCTGTGATAGCACATGATGGAGAATCCCACAGACGTACAAATAGGAATATTTCAATTTCTTGCAGACAAGCTTACCTACATGAGCTCACCTCGACCCTATGTGCTGTTACTGCTGCAGCCCATTAACTGGGCAAGCTGTGACAGATGTGCAATCCCCCCATCACTGCTACAATGATCCTTCCACAAAAAAAGATCCAGAAGCATAGAAATGGCACAGAACACAGAGCAAGTGATTGAAATTCTCCACAATAGTCATTGTGCACACTCTTTGGCCTCTTTGAACCTTCCTCTTTGTATGGTCTTTACATTAGACAGCAAGAAGTTGTCACACAACCAGGACTACAGCACTGACCATGGGAAAATTAAAATCAGAAGACAGATTTTCTCTTGGGACTCTAGCATCACCACTATGGACTGCTCACACACATTGGTATCAGAAAGAGGAAGTTTGTTCTGAGCTGACATTCCTCTGGCTGCAGGCAGCACAGCCTCTAGGAGGCTGAATGACTGGTAGAGAAGACAGAGGTGGAGAAACCTGCCAGACAGCAGCTAGCACAAGGTAGCTGGGTAAACAGCTCTGGTCACAGGGATCGGATCAATGATAACTATTAATTCTGCTCCAAGCACCTATTAATTCTCCGTTGCCTCACTCAAATACCAAAAAAAAAAAAAAATCTGTTTCCAGTAAGCACTTTGCATCTTCAGTGGCTAAAGTCTTTGGGAATCAAAGGATCTGTTACATATAATTGAAATGCCCATCAGGGCAAGGACTTGCTCTATGTGCCTCTCCATAAAAATAGCTCCAGAATGAAGTCTTCACTAATACAGTGATATAATTTAATGTTAAACTGCTCCTGCCATACACAAGTTTGTATGTTTGGTACTTGCCCTTTGATGTCACTGTTTCTATAGTTTTATTTTATATCAGAAATAATGATTTTCAGTCAAAAAAATTTAACAGGAAAATACATAGCTACATTACAATCCATCTCAGTGCAGAAACATGAATGGTGACAGTCTCAGAGTGATGGGTTCAATGAACATATACAGCAATAACAGCTGAAAGGAATTTGGAAAAGGAACTGTCCTATCAGTCAGCTGGAGTAGCCAAGACCCTGACACACCAATCTGAGAGAAGCATAAAAAAAAGAAGAACCAGGGGCTCTGGAAATATATGACTGGGTTTAGCTACTAAAAATATGTATCTGCTTCAAAACCAAAAACCTAATAAACTTACTGTGCCACACCACAAACATTTCCCTTAAAAGGGAAAGTAGGAAGAAGTAACCACCACCACCACTGTCTGTTCCCTTTTACAGCTCCAGCAGTTCCTGGCATCTCACCCTAGCAGTATGTTCACAAGGGCAGACCCTCGAGTGCTACTGAAAGCCAACAGAGCTCCAGCAAACTCAAAACTGCAACCCACACACGAAGACAGGTAACTGATTAAAGGTATTTTAAGGAGACAACAAATACGAACAAAGCTCTGCCATAGGATTTGCCAGATCCTGGTTCTGCCAAAGAAATACAACATGCAATTTCCACACAAGGACTGGTGACTTGTGCATCACTGAAAGCCACAAACTGCTGGGTGTGAGCAGCTCAGTCATCCAACCTTATCTCAGTGCTTGAGTGTCAACTTTTCTTCTCTGGACTGAGAGGCAATTCCTGACTCTTCCTCATACACTAAGCAGTCCTGGGGCCAAGTTACATGCCTTTCCAGACAGCCCTCTCTGGGAACATAACAAGGGCAGAGCAGAGGGGTGCTCTTAGCAGTCTTGCTTAGGGAGCACTAGCTGCCATGCCACAAATTAACATCATCCTCAAATTATTTAGGGGGGTCAGACAGAAAAATCTTGAATAGTTTCTCCTTTCCTGCCAGTTGTTCCCATCTTCTACCTCAATTCTGGCTGGATTCCCCCTTCCCCCTGTCCTCAGCTAGCACCATCAGGCTCAGTCCTCCTCACCCTAGCCCCCCCTCCCCAAGGACAAGCAAAGTTATTACAATAATGAATTAGCCAGGCTGCTTACTGCTGCCAGTGGCGAAGGCAATTATCCCACTCCACGTCCCCAGCCACCGCTCAGCTCCCTCATAAAGAGAGGCTTTTGGGGCCGCTTTGTGCTTTGATTGGAAATGAAGAGATTGCTAATTAGGGAACCCCTGCTGGGATCGGGCTGGCAGGAACAATGGTGAAACGGACGGAGCACACGTCCATTTAGAGAGAGAGAGAGAAGAGAGAAATGTGAGCTCCTCTGTAATGTAGTGCATCCTCCATTCACACCATAAACAACAGGGCAGACAATTTTATAGAGCTTTTCACCTTTTAAAGCATGCTAATTTGTTTATAGGAAGCAATAATTTGGTGTGTGTTTGCATAGGTCAATGCCTGTAGTTTCTGTGTACAGTATGGATTGATGCATGCGTGCATACATACACACAGTCATTTCCAGAGGCATTTTCTTAAAGAGTGTATTTTCACAGCTGACCATATATTTCTTGTCATTCGCTGGGCAGCATGCATCAATCCTGCAACAATAGGGAAAGATGCTTAGCAAAGCCTGTTGACTAATATTAACACAGAACTGTATCGCCTGAATTCACAAATCACCAAAGTTGAAAATGAGTTACCAAATTAGTCAGTTTACCTGATGCTTGTCCAGCAACCACTTCCATTGCTTTGCCAAGTGCTTTAAATGACAAGCAGAAATCCAGCAGGAAAAAATTTCATCATTAACACAACATTTTCTTAAACTCATCCTGAAATGTCTTCCTAATTCAATTGCTCTAACTTTCCAGGGGGTGGGATGGGGGTGGTCATGGGAGCTAAATTCACCTTTATGATGAATGATGAATTGTACACAAAAAGATTAGAAAATATCTCTCTTGCAGTGCACAAGTGCATCTGGACTTGGTACAGTTTTATGAAGTGCAACTTCATAAAACTGTACCAACAGCACTTAGACACATAGCACGGTCTTGTTTTGGGCTCTAGTCACTTCTAACTCTTGTCAAAGAAAAAAATACCTCCCTCAACAGATAAACACGCAAACCATACCACTTATAAGGTGCAGCCTGTCAACAAAAACAAAAGCCTCACCTTTTTGTACAAACCTATCCTGCATTGCTCAGTTAACTAAGTAATTCCATCGGGGAAGCACCCAAGTACCATGTTAAAACTGAAAGTACAGTTTGCAACCACATATTTGACTTGCCATGCAGAAAATTTGCATACTATTGATTAGCACAATGTACTACACACTAGGTGACTTATGTAAGCTAAAGCAAATTTCAAATTTTAAGCTTGAATTTACATTTCAGAATTCCCTTGCAGATACTGAAACATATGAATATACAATTGTGCTTTTCCCTGAAAACGTTTTCAGTAAAGCACAAGTCTTAACAGAAAGTGAGCGCTAAAAGGTGAAAAGACAGTTGAACTGAAAATGACTTTCAAATTCACAGACTATTTCTCCCTGCTGTTTGCTCACCTCTAGTGTTTATATCCTTCAAACAGTTGTAGATAGTTTTCATGTTCCCTTCTTAGTCATCACTTAGCCAAGCTCCACATATTTAGTGCTTTTGATCTTCCCTCATAAAAACAATCCCTCCAGCTCTGTCATCATTTTGTTGTTCTTCTCTTACTACCTTCCAAGTTTCCTCTGCATTTTTCCTGCTGGTGCCCAGAGCTGAAAGTCTCACCGGAACAGTATCAAGGAAGAACACAGCCTCACTTCTTCACTGTGTCCTGCCTGCATTCAACACAATCCAATCTCATAGAAAGGACGACGTTTGCAGCCTTTGCCCCCTTGGTCTGTCGTGCTAAAATGCCAGTTCACAATTCCCCCCCACTCTCTCATTCAGTTCTTTACTGTATTCCACTTACATGATGGGAATATTTCCCCTCACGTAGGTACGGTCTGAAAGTAAAACCCTCTGCTAGAACCATGCTTAGGGTTGTTTTAGGTTGCTGATAACCCTATAATTACCTATTGAATGTACAAAACCTGACCATTTAAATGCAAGCAAACATCTACCTAACACCACCAAGGGCCAAATTGTAATGTGCTGTACAGCAGCAGAGTTCATCTGGTTGCATGGCAGCTGTACTGGTACATACCAACTGAGAAGTTGTTTCCATAAATCTTAGACTGTCCATATCACAAACAATCACATTATTCAGAGAAAGTGCAAAGAAGGGTATGTTTCTGTCCACCTGCAATTCTGCTGCATGAAGACCCGTTACCTTGGTTTCATAATCCAGGTATTTTCTTTTTAGGGATACAGCTACAGTGCAGTACAATCAATTCAATATATCGAACAACTGGTTCTGGAATTCTTTGGTAAAGCACTCAAAATTGCTCTCTTGATAATCAAATTCTAATCTAATAGAAAAGGAATAAAACTCATGGTAAAATTATGGAGGTAGAGGCCACCTGCATTTGAGACTGATGAATGAGCTTCATTACTACATCCATTCACAGGGTCTGATTTTGACTAGCATTAATATCCTAGCAAAGGAGGATGAAAGGCAGTGGCCTTTTCATGGCATTATAGCAGGCAGGTCAGGAGGAAACATTGGAAGAAATAACCAAATATTCTAAAATCCTTTAAGAGAGAAGAAAGCCCATTCCCTGTCAGTTGACAATCTCATGCCTCTAACAACAGGCTACTAGTTATGGCCTCATTGAAACTTACTTTCTTTCAGAGCACAACTTCCTCAAAGTAACTCTGTTCTTAACATCCATTCCTGTGCAAAGTGGCAAAACTATGAACGTACAAGCACCCAAACCAGGATTTCTTTCCCATTTTCTTCCTAGAGCAATACAACAGTGTAGATTTTCCTTTATTTCGATACAAATAACAGGCGTGTTACATTCAGAGAGCATAAAACTACATTGTTCTTGCCTATTTATTTCTTTCAGACTTGGGCTTTTACAAATCAGATTGTGGAAAACTGAAGTCTCTCTACACAGGCTGTAGAATCTTTTAATCTACCTCTGAAAGAGGAGATCCCATCATCCTTCCCCCCTGAGTCACATTTGTCCTGCCTCCTTCCTCATGTTAACACATGTTTGTACAGTTCAGCCTGAGGAGCTGATCTGGGTTAAAAATGCCAAAAGGTTAGTTTAATTCAAATTGACCACAAGCAGGATTAGTATAAATCCAAGTACAGAAGTGCTTCTACATGACTATGACCCCCACGTTACAGCACTTGTGAAAGTTATGAAACCATTAGCAAACGTCAAATGGTTTCTTAAAAGCACTCATATTTGGGGTATTTTTCTTTGAAAACTTCCCTTTTCCTGTAGGTAAATGATGACATGATTGAGACAGAATGAGATTGAAAGACATAAATTACTGAACTGAAAAGCATGGTGCTGTCAAACTAATACCTGCTTGAAACAAAATCTATCCAGTGAGAGATCTGAGAAGCATAATAAATTTAATTCCAAGAATAGTGTAAGGGGTGACCTGATCTAATTGTAAGTGGGGGAAAATTTAATAGTGGAAAGTTCTTTAATCTAGCTTTAAAAGGATGTAAAACAAGACTATTCCTAGTATCCAAAACTAGACAAATTTCATTTAGCAATAAAGGCATTTTTAAACATCAGGAACTGGCCATTGGGACAACTTGCCATGAGGCATGCTGGCTAATATATCACAATATCTTTAAATCAAGGCTGTATGTCTCTCATTGATGTAGAGAAGCTGCTGGTATAAGATTAGGAGTTACTAGGTGGATTTTAATGGTCTGCACTAGGCAGTTAGGCCTAGAACATTGGAGCAGTACAGGCCTGCCTTAAAAATCTGTTTAGATTCCCAGTGGTTCTTTAAGAGTTACAGAAAGCAAGACAAATGTGTGCCAAGACAGCATATGCTTTGGTCTGCTGAAACCATTCATGAAGAAGTGTTTGTACTGTATCCACTATCCAATGCTTGTTTGTTTCCAATAAGTTTCAATTAGGAGGAGTCATGCACAGTTTTTATAAGACAATTTCTTATACATTATAGTAAGCTTGCTATGAAAAACTACCCATTTTTACCAGAGGACATATGCTTCATCTACCAGAATGTATAAAATACATGTAAAGAATCTATAAAGGCTAACGGCAAGGGCCGTCTATGTATCATAAACAAAAGGAAAAATGGTCAGTTAAATCTGTTCATGTCCAAGTCTTGAATTCAGTAATGTTTGGGGTGGGTGGAAGTGAGGAAAATTAGATTTATTTTTTTAATGGTCTCCTTTATTGTTTTAAAATTTTGTTCAATCTTCATAGAGTAAGTTGCCACTGAGAACAAATACTGTAAATCCAATACAACATGGTTACACAATGAGTGAAGAAAGCTGCTTGTCAATCAATCCATCCCAATATGTTTGCTTCACCATCCAGGTTTGCCTTCACTAGTACAGTATGTATATCCACTATGGGCACACTGGAAGCCTGAAGTCAAGCTGTGAATCCTACTGTAACACACGCTCATAAACCAGAGAGGAAAATCCTTGTTCTTCCAGTTCTCACATATTCTGGCTAACCACTGTTCTAATTTTAACAGGTAAAACAAATCCATCATAGCCATGTTCCATCAGGAGAGACTGTCATAGTATTGGGAAAAATATTTTTCTAGTCTTCCCCATCACATGTCAATTTACTACTTTATTGCCTATTGAAGGCTTCTTAAAGGCACATACTGCTGTTCTGCAACCCACTCTCTGATTTGCATCACAGCATGCTGTTGTTAAAAACTGATCTTCCCTACATTTCTCAAACCTCAGCCCCAGCTTCAGAACAGTGTTAGGAAGGCACATTTTCCTACTACAACTTACTGGGTCTCAGCAAGGAAAATCTCTACTGCCTTTTCTCTTTTCATCCTTCCAGATTCTACCTTTCCATAATGGTGACCCAGGACTAATTACGTTCACCCCGTCACTCATCTGGAAAGGCAAAGAACTTAAAAGAAGAAACTGTACCTCCAGTGAATATTTTCTAGAGTCTTCTTCACTCTGAAATTAAACTCTTAAATATTCTAGTGAATTCAGTGAGATGTCTTTTTTTTTTTTTAAATCACTTTTTGAAACAACTGATTGTAGGGCCAAAAATCCTTGATGATATTATTAATTTTTAGGAAGCGCAGTCAGACTTATTTATCTGAAAAGCTACACTAGCACAGCCTGGGAAAAGAGGAGAGAGCAGCCATTAGAGTAATTTGTGTTCTCAGTTTCAAGTACCTGACCAAAGAAGCCGTCCCTGAATCCTGGCAGATGAGGGCTGCAGCAGGACGAGCCCAGATCACAGGTGCAGGATTTGTCAGGTGGTCACCTCTTGAAAAAGGCCTTCTTCAGGCTTGAGAAAGAATGTCCTCCTACCCATAAAGAACTGCTACCTGTGACTGGCCTTGCACCCTGGTCTAGAAGACAGGTCTAAGACAAAGAAAGGAATCGTTAAACTCAACCTTCTCAATAGAACCTTAATAAAGATTAGACAGCAGTTCAAGTTGCTGCAAAGTTCTAGCAAGGGGAAAACAAGACATAGAGCCTGCTGGAGGCAAGGAGAATTTGGAGACAGGACTTATGTCCAAAAAATATTGAAGAGTGAAAACAGTGAGGAAGGAACTGGGCAACAGAAGAGAGAACAAGGGAGAAAAAGAAAAGAAATTAAGAAATAATTTAAACTGCATAATCAGGAAGATTACTCTCATAGCAGAAAGAATTGAGCTGTGGAACTGTCATCCCAGAAGTGAACAGAGATGGAAAAAAGCTGTGCAAGCAAAGCAAAGAAAACAGAAGAAAAAGAATGTAATAACTCAAGAAGCTTTTCCCACTTCTGACTGCTGTGATTCCAAAACCTGGAATAGCTGTTAAACTTAGGAGAAGTGTAGCAAATATCACAAAATATCTATAGAAAATGGAGGACCAATACCTTCCCCAAAATCAGTAGCATGTTACTGACAGAAACAGTTTTTCATGCTCAGAAGAGATTATAGGCTTCTCCTTTAAGGGACATTTAAGCATGGGAGTATTTTTTTGTCCCTAATGACAGGAGAAGGAAGTGAAGGAGGTCAGAGTCCTGTAGACCTCTCTGCACTCCCTGTGGTCTAGTTTAGGAGACTTAAAAGGATTCAGATTAACTGGGGTGGCTTTGTCGATTACACACAGAGAGGAAAATGACCCCATGTGGTAAGTGTTTCCAGGACAGCTGCTCCTTTGGTGAAACACTGCTGCATTCCAGAAATAAACTCCTACAGTCAAATTAACAGCTCGAGTCCTCTCTCTGCAGGAACGTGCCTTTACCAAAGTTGCAGCAGTTCCCAGATGAATGGGAAACCAGCAGCATAAATTCCTGCTTGGCTCTGCTTTTAAATAGAAAATGGTACAAAAAGATGTTTGTACAATATCAAATCAGCCTTCATAGTCAAATAATTGCCCCAAATTATTGATGGGCTCAAAACAAAAAAGGAAAATTGGGAATATTTCTGGCTGGCTTAGAGAGCTAAATCTAGAACAGTTCCTCAACATTCCAGGCCTGTCATGAGTTTTCAGGTCTGAGTGCTTATCAGAGCTGCAGTGTAAGAGATTTTGGGTTTGATTCCCATATGGGTCAGTACCTACCAATGCAAAGTACTGAAGAATCATGCAAAAGATTACGATCTACATTTGAAACAAGACAGGAGGCACTGTTGCCCCTTGCCTGGCCTCTTCTAGCTCCCAAAAGGTAATGCAGAGCTCTCATCTCAGTACAGAGGCGAATTCTGAGCCATGAAAGTAAATTTCCTCAGCAGCCCCAAGCCGCTCATGTTTTACTGAAGACATACATTAAACAGCAAAACTACATGAGACAGCTTCCAAGTTTACACAAGTTTACAACTACAGGTTTACAGATGGCTTCACTGGGGAAGGCCCAAGAAATCCTGGGAGAAAAAAGTCAAAACACCAAGCTAAAGTTTTCAACGGGTAACAGAGCATTTTTTCAGTACTCTGGGCTCTACTCGGGGTAGATGCTGTACAAGAAGCAGGCTGCTCCATATAGCTGCTGAGTGCACAAATGTTTGTGGTCTTTGTCACACTAGCTTCTAACCCTAGGAAGGGGGTCCCAAATGCTTCAGTGCAGAAGGAAGGTACTGCAGGCACATCACTCCCCCTCACTCACAGATGGGAATGATGAAGCCAGAAGCCATTGTGGAAGTAACAAGGAACAAGTATCAGCATGCCAAAGGCCCTGCTGTGTGTTATAAAGTAGTGCCCATTTGCTTCAAGAAACCTTCACCAACTGGTGATACAGCTACATAATGCTCCTCTGACTCAACACATCACCAAACCAAAACCCATCAGGTGACTAAACCTTCTGCGGTCCTATGCATTGCAGAGCAGAGGATACCATCCATTAAAACAAGCTCACAGCTGCTGCATAATGTGGTCTTAAGCATAAATACCTGAAAGCATCCTCTAACCCACTGCCTCTTTCCCTTTGGACCTATTTCTGCCCTCCAAATTCTATCACAAGAGCCACCCAGTCAGTGGGAAGGAACACAGTACCAATCAGAAAGGATACATTCAGGAAGCATCATTTCTGTTTAGCTCACCCTCGTTCCCTGGTTGCATTCTTGTTTTTGCTGCTACTTTCATAGTGGCATAGCTTATCTATCCTAGGGACTTTCACAGCTTTAGAAACACTGCCTATAACAGTAGGAACACATTCAGGGTAAGCAAGATCAGGTACCCCAAAATACAGACGCTGCATGTCTGTAACAGTATTGTGTAAACAAGTAATTCAACTGAAATGTATCCTTTCTGATACAGCAAGTAAAGCCACCTGTACTCCAAACAAGCCACATCTGCAGCAATACATTACCACAAATACCTATCTCCGTTAACTGCATCTTTCCTCTAGCCACAGACTTCATGACTGACTCTTCCCCACTGATAGCCTCCTGTCTTCAATCAGATTGGAAACTCTTTCATACAAAAGCTGTCTTGTGGCTAAAAGCTGCAGCCCCAGCAAATGAGGGCAAAATGGAACCAATGGCCAAAGCTGCCAGCACAACTCGTAGGCATTGTCTGAGAGCTAGTTAAAAAGAATTGGAACACAGCATGAGATTTCTTAAGTAGTAGATAATAATTTTACATTACATAATACACAATGTTGCATACTATATTAAACCCAGTATTGTGAATCTCAAACGTTCAACTACTTATCAAGTCCCAAAATAAACATAATTATATTCTATATGATATATTGGTAGTTATTCTTATCATCTCCTTTTTTTTAAAAAAAAAAAAAGATAGTTGGCATTGCTTTTTAGTTGTTCCCTGAAACCTTGTGGTCTAGACACTTTTGTTCTTTTAAAACAAAACTGCAATTTTTCTCATCATTTGCTTTCATATGGTAGACATATAAAGTCAAACATCAAGAAGAGCAATAAAGTTGTTGGCAACATCAAAGAGCATGAAGTATAGAAATAATATATAGAGTAATTAAACAGCTATATAAGTTATTTGCGTATCTCTCTATATAAGCTGGCCTGACTTAATAAAGAAGTATTTCACAGTTGCTTTTTGGCCCTCCTGTACAAGATTTGCAATAACCTCCAAATGGTACCAAGCTTTCACAGCCTTCTGACCTGGCTATAGGAAGTTGCAGAGAACTGCCTGAGATTCCTCAAAACACACCACCACATCCAGACGTGAAAGGGTGCAAAGCACGTATAAATACAAAGCAGAGAGAAAAGGAGACAGGGAGCATGATGAGCAAGTTGCTCTTTTATTTTCACAAGTGAAAATCCAAATCTTGTAGTTATCAGCAACGGTCCAGCTAAAAGCATGAGCCAAGCCCAGTTCATCAGCTGATTGCAACTGATGCCTTAGGGGGAACAGTATGAGGGATTCACCATCCCACTGTGTTACAAGGACAACTGAGAGCACAAAAACAGTCAGGACCATATGCCCCGCTCTCCTCCTCCCCACAGGCCCATGGCTGCAGAAGCACCAACAGATCCTTAGAGATGACATTCTGCATGCATACTGTGCTCTTTGGACACATCTCTTGAATCTATAGGGGTAGTGCAGCTGAGCAGACAAAAAGCATTGCTCCTCCAGCAGCTCCCATAGCAGGTGGGTGTTTCTCCCTCTGCTACCCTGAGGCCAGACAGAAATATCTAATTTCTCAGGGCAGGTTTGAAGTCTCAATGCAAAGCAGGTGGGATGTTTCATCATCCACCTGCATCAGCCCAGACAAGTGGCTAGAAGTTAGCATCAGGCTGACGGAATCAAAAGCACTCAACCACCCTGTTTCAACTTAAAAGGAAGACCAACTTGAGGGTGACAGCCAATTGGCCAAAAAGGTGAGGGAAAAGCATGGGGCAGATGGTTACCCTGTGACATAATAGCCTGAGACTTCACAGAAAGCTACAGACCAAGCCACTGCCAGCAAAGAGTCACAGTATAGTAACTCACAAAGTACCATTTGCAGCCAATCTCCATTAAGCACTATAAAATAACACCACTTGCTGAGCTACCTCTCTGTATATGCACCTCTCCCTGGGAACAGACAGACAAGTGGTAAACTCAACACATGTCTAGCAGGGTTTTTCTGGAATGGGTTAGAAACAGAGCAGCTCTTCCTTTGCACTATCCTAGGTAAACAGAGGATGTTGCTGGTACAAAGTGCCTCAAAGTAGCAGGAACAGCATTATCACTTCAGTGCTGTTTCCTGAAGGATCAATAAGCCAAGACAATCAATTCTTCTGGCTAGTCTTTATTCCCCAGGAGAAACTGTGGCTCTCATACCCCATCATTTAACCCTTCATAAACATAGCAGCAGCCCCATTAAACCTTCAACACACTTTCCACAAGCTTGTGTGCCAGAACAGAATACGGAACTGGAAATAGTGTAGCCAGGTAAACATGGTACTGCAGAGAGTTATGGCCCATTACTTCAGCACAACAATAACATGTCTATACATTGCTCTTTGAGCACTTTCTATCCCCTACTACTTCTTTGTACAGGGAGTATAAGACTCTCCCAGAGCAGCAGCAGACACTCGCTGAAAGGGGCTGCATAGGCAGTAGATGGCATGGACAGTCATTACAGTGTCACAAGAGCAGAGCCTATTTAGAGACACACAAAAGTGAAGTTTAATCCTACATATCAAAAAGCAACTAAGAGGGATAGGCACACAGCTCAGGAAGAATCATGTGACTATTTGCAATGTCAAAAGGGGGATAGGGGCTACCGGAGGCAAAACACGGGACTGTACTCAGAGCCTGAAGTAACACAAAGCATTCTGCTGTGATCATGCAATTCTCCTACATCGTGAAGAACAGGCAAAGCAGGAACCCCATTTAAGATGGGCAAAACACATCACATCAGTGAAGGGACTCACCTTAGACTGAACAGGGAGTCTGTGTCAGAGCTAGAATTGAAGAACAACAGTGAAACGAAGAGCTTGGTATAAACATTGGCCATGAATACATAGCCACGCAGACATTTACCTAAGAAGAAGTGGGGCTTAGGACAACCCCCTAGACTGACTTTTGGTGAAGCGTTGGAGAGGATGTTGATGCAGAGAATCCCTTCCCAGCCTATGTTTTACTCACAAAATACTTGCTGTCCTCCCACACACAAAGACAGCATTAGCCAATTATTATCACTTGAGTGTTTCCACACCCTCAGTGCTACAGTGCTACTCACACCTACAGTGTGGGTCCAAAAAGCATGACGTGACTCATATTACATGAGCTCTTCACCAATCTACAGGAGTTCCCATCACCAACAGAGAAAGGTTGAAATTCCTTGTATTAGGCCATAGGGACATGATGTAACAGGGAAGAACTTATTTAAAGGGAAGCAGTGGAAAGAGCTACCAATGAGAGTAACTGCAATTTTTAAAAGCCCAGGAGACTTGTGGGAAAAGAAAAGCCTGAGGATGAAGAACAAATCAGAAAGAAAGCTGTCTGTCAGGCCTGGTGGCAGATGTACCCTCTCTTCTCACCCAGAAAGTCACCCTCTGGGTCCCCTAAGCTTTAGAGGGATGTCAATGAAATGCCTGTGTTTTAGTATATGGCTACCAGTCACTTGCTCAGTCAGGCCTTCTACAAAGAGGTGATCATGGGAGGTTGGGGAAACGAGAACTTCTGGAGTACATTTCCTGCTGATCCAGCAAACACAATTACGAAGAGAAAGAGAATCCTTTCTGAGAGCAGCGTGAAACTCTTGTGAGCAGGATCATTCACATCTCACATGGTTGAGGGAAAGGAAAGGGCAGAGACTTCTTAATGAATAAAAATAGCCACTTATGCTTCCCTCTCATTCACACTGGGCACATGCTTTCCAGTACCCAAATAACAATATTTAGTTGCAAGTTTTATCCCATTAGGAAATTTCCCCTAAAGACACAGCCCTTTTTCTAGAGGCTTTCGAGAGTCCTGAGACTTTAAAACTGTCGCTTTCAAGTCATCATGTCAACTAAACTGTGTGCTTTAAAAGTTTAAACAGTCACAGTATTTCCTTCCCTGAAATTCCTACACTGCTATAAAATAATTTTTTAAGTACTTGTGGCATGCATGGAGGACAGGAAGAACACAGTAGCCTTCTACGTAGCTTGTGGAAAAGTTGAAAATCAGTTTTTAGTTCCCCAGTTCTTCATAAACTGTACATACACCAGGCAAAGCTGCACTGAAATGCAGCCACCTTCAGGGTAAATAGCAGCAGGTCATTCATAGGATTCAGCATAGCACTGCAAAGGACAAAAAGGAGGAGAAAGAAGAGTATTTTGCCTGAAACATCAGCAGGAAAAATCTAAGTATAAACTGCTAAGCCACGGCCACAGCAGAAGTGTGCAGGAGAGGAAAAGGCTGAGGCAAACAGAAAGGAAACTGGGATGGGAAGGAGAGGAAGGCAGGAAAAAATTTTATACAGTGTTCAACTTGGCCACAGAAAGCTCCTGTCTCAAAGGGATCTGCTGTGGGTGCCAGCTATTAGAAGGAAAGAACACAATTACTATGTATTTCAAATGCATTTAATAAAGTAGACTCTAGCTGGTGGTGCTCTCCTCAGCAGGTCCAGGCACAGAGCAAAAGAGAAAGAGGCCTCAGGCATTCACATCAGGTCGCAGTTTTAAATAATTTTTAAAATAGGGCAAGGTGCCAATTCTTACCTCAAGGTGCTGCACCCAGATAGACAGGTCAGCAAAACCACCAAGTTTGGTGTATACGGGATGACCATTGATACACGTCTCTGGAACCAAACAGTAACTTTTTGGGCAAAGTTTACTACTTTTGAGTAATAAACGTGGAGCTTCATCTCAACAAGAGTCACCAAGACCAAGTTCAGACCTAGCATGTAGAACTACGCCATTGAATGTTATACTAGGAGAAAGTTAGCCTTCTATCTGCTTGTCTTACCAAAATCAGAAAGCCTTTTGGTGGCAAATGTCAGAAAAAAAAGCAGTAAAACTCTTGCTGCCAGTACAGTAACTTCTTCCTTTCAAGCTATGCACCTGTGTCACTGATTTGTAGGTTTTGCCAAGGGCAAATCAGCCATTTAGAATTTATGTAATATTGTTCTCTGTAGATCTTGGAGTACTTTTGATGGCATCCATGTATCATTTTACAGGCAGGGAAACTGAGGAACACAGAGACATGACTTGGCCATGTGTCAGAAAACAGCAGATTTCTATCCCCATTCGTTTTTGGGACCTCTTTACAGAAGAGAGGCAGGATCATGGCACTGTCTTGATTTTGTGCACTTCACCTGCTGCAGACAGATTTTCTAAGTCCAAGCCTGGGGCAAATAAGCCTACTGCTGGCTAGTTCACAACACACCAGGCCTTAACAACACAGAGGTCCTCTGCTTGCTGCAGGCAGGCCGGCCTGTGCTTTTTCAGCAACAGCAGGGTCTACCCAAGCATGCCTGATGAACTCATCACAACAGCAATCAGGTATAAATTTGGTCAATCATTCCCGTGACAGCAAATCCAGTTCTCCAACTAGACTATTTGACACAAGACTACAGCTAAGCTGAAGGACAGAAAAGTTGTCTCAAAAAACACCAGTCTACAGAACAGAAGTAGAACAATTTAGATACTGACTCATCCACATTTCTCTTTTTTTTAAGGAAAGGTTACCCAAGAGTTAACTAGAACCAAAAATAAAATGCATTAAAAATTAAATCAGGTCTCCCAGGCACTATTAACAAAGAGGCAGCCCACCCTCCAATTCTTTTTATTTAGAAGAGTATTTATTTGGAGTTTCTATTAGGCTGCTGCATGCACTGCCTGTACGCTGCTTCACTAAAGAGGAGTGTTTCTGAAGCATCTCTTGACTTTGTTTTAAATATCTTGCTACAGTTTCCATTTTAGCTCTGTGCGATGATTATTTTCTCGCACCAAACTGAAGTTACACAGCAGTTGAAAATGCTGATGGCTTAACTGGTTTCCTTTTTTTTTTTCCCCCCCTCCCTCTCCACAGCAGCCCTGAGGGGTTTTAACTCTTTCTGCAGCACTGAAATCCTGCTTTTGGAGTTCAATGTTTAACTCGCGCTGGGAGACTCATAAATATTCGGAGTCACTCTCTCCCTCTCTGTTTGATTAGGAAATGAGCCTTTAACTCAATGTAATCCCCAAGCCATTAACAAAAAAGCCCTCAACAGCTCCACTATTAGAATTTCACTCCTAACCCACAGAGGATTGAATTAGATTAACATAACTACCCGCAATCTGAGTTTATTTTCTGTGCCAGATAGAAATGTGTCTTCAGGAAAGGAAAAGAAGAGAGTGGGAGAGCAAGCATAGCATAATGAAATGTAAAAATAGAGAGATGAGAAATAGATGGACAGGTGTACAGGTGAAGTGATAACAGAAGTAAGAGAGAGCAAGAGAGAGAGGTAGCTACACAATCTTTAATAACTGGCTGCTGGCTTTGGGGGTTTTATTCAGAAGGTCCCTAAAAACACAGAATTGTTTCAAGAAGAATATTTTTTTCCTAGTGGTGCTTACTCCATATTCTCAGGGATTTATAGGGAGACACCTGAGCATCCTGTACTCCAGACACCTGTGCAGCAGATTTGGCACAGGTTTTATTTATAATTCCCCAGAGATGTCATACTCAGCAATGGAAGGAGGGGCATGAAGAAGACAATCTGCATGTCAATCATTACTTTGCAGTCAAAGAAACAAATAACCTAGGATGAAACAAAACGTTTGTGGTTGTTTGGTTGGTTTTTTTTTTTTTAGGGAATGAAAAAAATCATGCAACAGTCCTGTGATAAACTACACTGTGTAGAATAAGTCAGTTTGGAGGTTGAAAGGTTCTTAGTCCACAAAACCTGAAATATTAGTGAAGCAGAAACTAAATAACAAAGACTTCTCTCCACATAATGCATCAAAGTCTTCCCTCTAACCACAGATGACTCCCTCCCTCCAAATAAAAGTGATCCCATAAACCATAGATTGATATGCTACAGGACAGTAGATGCCTGGTTGTTTTTTCCAAATGCAGTAATAAAAAGATATGGCAGGTTTAACAGAGGAAAAAAACCCACACGTGTTTGAAAGGGAAGAATCAAATCCAGCAATTATGCAGACACAACTATTGCACAGTACAAATAAACACATTCTTGACACTAAAGCTTTTCTAGCTTTATACTTGGAGGACTTTTTAAGGAATGCTTGGATTTCTGCAAAAATGTACAGCAAATGAGGTTTTGCAGTAATTCCCGAGCGTAGTCATGCTGATATTTCTGTTTGTATAGGGAAGAAAGATTCAATTTTTATTTTTCAAGTGATAAGATGCCTCTTGGTTTTCAATTTTTAGGGGGACCTCAGACCAGCTATGTGATAGATTCTTTGTTAGTTACAGAGTCAGCAATTTTATTTCTTTAATGCCTTTCAGAAAATTCTGCTCTCCCTTTATTAGACAATAACATTGCACTGTCACAGAGAGGCAATAAATGTAGTATGCCAAAATAAACAGAAAAGGGACCTAAATAATTTAAATACATTCATTTTTAAGTAAAGCAAAAAGCCTTAATAATCAAAATGAAGCTTCCTATGATGAGAATAGTCAGGCTGACAGTTATGTTTTATTTGGGGGGAGGGGAGCTTTGTAGCAAGCGGCATATTGTAATGATCATTTGGGGCATTATTTGTGTATGTAAATTCACCACCTTTATCCATATTGTCCTAAAATGCCTTCCTTATATCTAGAATTCTAGCTGAAAGATGAAGTATTTATATCAATGGTTAAAAACTTAGAAAGAATAAATTTGTAGTCAGTATTTTTTGTTCCTAGAACTTAAGTTTAAAACTTTGAGTATTATAAAAATGTGTATTAAAGAAATCCAAACTAAAGAACCAACCTATTTGTCACCTTTCTATAGTCAGTTGAAGCAATTAATGTATCACATATTTCTGAGGACTTGATATTTTAACTGCAAGACTGCTCTGGTTTTATTATGCTATTTTTATTAGACACTTGTTCCTCCAAATTATTTTAAAGTTTAGTTTCATTTTATTTGTTGTTACTTTCAAAAATGGTAAATTGTGGGGAAAAAAGTTTTTAAGACATATATTTCATTAGAAATTTATACTTTAGAACTCAATGTACCAAAATAAAAAATTGTAATATTGGCATTTTGGGGGATAAAAATTATAAACAAAAGAAACCAAGGAAATTATTCTATGCTTAAAAAAAAAATGCAAAAACTAAATTTTGGAAAAGATATAACCCGAAGCTCTGAGGCAAAAATATGAAACAAGAAAAACCTCTTTGTGTTTTGACAAAAACGTTACGCTAAAAGATATTAATAAAAACCAAATTCTGACTAATTATTGTCTTCCCTCTCTTCATATCCCTGTTAACAAAAATACTCCAGAAATGTATCATTGTTTGAACGTTTTGCATTTTGGCTGCTTTAAAGCAAATAGCTCATTGGTGAGGAGAGCTCAAGAGTAAGTTCCTTTTTTGATTACCACTGCACCGACTTTGCAAAGACTTGCACCCCTCTTTTGTCATTGAAGAGACTTCAGTTGCTTTGGGACTTTTAAAATTAAAGAAACATCAACTGCTCAATGATAAATGCCTTCAGTAAAAGCAAAATTTCATTTAATTTCCCTGCTAAAAGGTTTGTTATAAAGGCAGGGGGAGGGGTGCTGGTGTATTTTTAATAGAGAAAAAAAGGGTATCGCTTGGTTCTTTTAAGACAGGACTGCTGAAGTTTCCAGGTTTGCCTTTACCAGCACGGGATAAATAGCACCTGTCCTTGGTAAGCCCTTAAGCAGAGTTACGTTATACATTGACCTTTTTGGAATGCCAGCAAACCTGACTGTTTCTATTCCCAAAACAAAACTGTTCCACTCAAACTTTCATTTGCTTATTTTCAGAGGAAAAAGCCATTCTCAAATAGTGAAACTGCCTGATTTCTACAAAGTTCTGAACCAACTCCTCTCCTTGTGGGTCACACTGACCTTCTCTCTGGCAGTGTGAAAATAAAATAAATAAAAAATATTACCTTTAACCATATTGAGATGCTGCCATAATTTTTAGCCCAGATAAAAGGATTGGTGCAGAGCACCATTTGGATCAAAAACCCCAAAACAAAAAACAACCCTATAAACACAATAAAAGGTAGAAGTTGCCTACTTACATGCTGCAGGCTGAGAGATGAAGCTCGAGGCTGGAGTAGAATTTCCCTTGCCCTCAGGTGTTTCTAATTGCTGATTAAATATCTTTTGGTTCCGCCCGCACCAGCCGACAGTCCCCTCTGCGTCTCTGCCTCTCTTTGTGACTAGGACACAGTACTCTGAGTCCCAACCTATAAATAGATCCCAGCTCTGTGATTGATATAACAGGCAGCTGACAAAAAAAAAAAAAAAAAAAAAAAGAGAGAGAGAGAAAGAAAAAAAAAAAAGAAAAGAAAAGAAATAACCAGGTCTTAAGCAAAGCAGCAAAAGCTGGGCTTTTAACTGTGTGCTGTGCCCAGGGAGGAGTCCCCCACAGTCACCCGTGGGCATCAGAAAGAGAAAGTGCAAGGCAATTACTTTCCCGGCAGCATTACAGCAACTTGAGGCATGTAAAGCGAGTGAACAAAATTCAATGCACAAAGAAGGAGAGGGAAAGCACAACTGGCAGACTGCATCCAACTCTTTTGCAATTTAAGGAAAATCAATGCCATTTTTAAAACAAGTTGGGAATTCTGACAGAATGAAAGAGGAGTTCAGAGTTGAGTTCTGCGGGTTGGTCCAGGTGCGCTTGCGTTTCTGCTGCAGAATAACCGAGGGCTAGTGGGCAGGTTAGCAATTTAACAGCTCGGCAGTCTACGCAGGGTCTCTGCCCACAAACTGTATTTGATGAGGCTGTTCCTGAAAACAAAACTGAGGGCATTGATGGTACCTCCTGTATTGACTCAGCAGAAGTTACTTAGCTCTCAAGGACCTGAACCATGATTTCTGCTCATGTCCTTGACTGCCAGGAGACAACTGACAAGTTACAGATATCAGCACAGCTCCTTTACAGAGGCTGAGCCGGAAGCCCACCATCTGGACTGGAGAAAATGGGTCTGCCATGGTCCCCAGTAAGAGATGTAGGGGTAATGGTCCTGGATTCTTCCATATCTAACCTCTACATGTTCTCCTGGTAGAACCACAGTCAGGCTATACTAAAAGTTTTTCCAGGAGGCAGATGGTTCTCCAAGCCTTCACTAGCTCCTTGATATTCATGATATCTGGTAGAACCTTAATGGCTATGCAGTTTTTTAGCAAATGAACTCAAAGGCAAGGCAGGTCCTGATGAAAACCAGGGAAAGAGTAGGGAAGAAGAGGGAGAACAGTAGGCAGAGTGTTGGAGAATGTCTATGTGAGCACGACCCTGGCTCCGTGGGGACGCTTCGCGGGTTGGCCCTGGGTGAGCCAGACCAGGCCGCAGTGGAAAATTCTGAGTTATGCTAA
>BJBW01001310.1:311071-358369 GCA_004320125.1 Scolopax mira
AACAACTTTGAAGAAGCACACCGTGGGAGAACAGGAGAGAACCCAGACCTAAGCACGTAGCAGTAATCGCAAGTAGGAGGAGTATGATAATGTAACTCTTAGCACTTAGCCAATGATTGCAATACAAGCAGGCATAATTATCTGTAACAGTATAAATGTGTGAGCGTATTGTAATAAAATCGAAGCTTTATCACTCATATTGAGTCGACCGCTCGCTTCCCTCACTCATTGCAGCAGAGAGAAGCAAAAACATCTTTCACTACACTGCTATGTTTGGCAGTATCTCCCACAATCATCCCTAGCACCATGCTCAGCTCTGCAGGCAAAAGTACTAGTGCAGACAGAGTACCAGATCCACCAGCCTTCTTCTCAACATGTTGCTAGGTTTGCTGTAGCTGAGATGGTAAAGAAATGCTGAACTCATAAAGAGCAGGATAAAATCCTCAGGCACCAAGCCCATGCTGAACTCCATGGTTCTTTGGCTCAGTGGCTAACAGTACCTGAAATATTTAAGCTAGTTTAGGCATGTCTACACTGCAGTGCAGCTGCTACTCTTGCTGGAGTAAAGAGAGTTCAGTTCAACAGGAGAAATGTTCCTAAAGCAAGGAACCACCATCACAGCCAAGGTCTCAGTTCAACTGCAGCTATTGATTATGTGGGAGGATAAAGTAATTTCCTCTTTTGGGGCCAGATCCTGCTGCATGCAGAATTCACCTCCTGTCAATATGCTTTGTGGCTAAACTGGTAGGATTTAGTCAACGAGTTTTTTTTAAAAATGCCATTCTTGCAGGTCAGGGGTCTAATGAAGCACTGGGCAAATTCTCATGATATTTAGACATTTTCCTCAGTTCAGCTACTGCCCTGTGTGATGTCGGGCTTCTCACTTTACCACTGCTGCATATGTCCCAGCTTTATAAAACCAGAGATAACAATACTTAACACTGCACTTTAAAGCACTTTGATATCTACAGATGAAGACCTACAAATGAAGAAGAGAAAGAAGAAAAGTATCTGACAGGCTGAGCTCCAGTGTGGAAACACGTGCTCAATTCTCTGCCAGAATCTGGTCCTTCACCTTCACCTAGTTGAATCAGATCTCAGATAAAAAAATTACCTGGCCAAACAAAGAAAACTTTTAATTTCTGTCCTCTCACTTGGGCTTGTTAGTACACCTTGTTAGTACAAGGTGTTTGGGGCTCTAACACTGAAGCATTTACACTTCCCATTGCCATTGGAAGGAATTTCAAAAGCTCTGTTCACTGAATACTCAGGCTGAGACATGGCAGATCAAGGTCCCAAAACAAGGGCACCTAAATCCAACAGTCACTTCTGAAAAATTCAGCTTTAACAAAGGCATAATTACATAGATCCTGAAAGTGTTACTATTGTCAGACTGTTCTATATTGCTGACATCTGAAGTTCTTCAAATACTACTCTGTCAAGCCTTGTGTGGGATAGAACAGCATCATCCCTGCCCCATTATACTGCCATGGCTCAAAGTGAAGCCCAGGGAAACCCCACAATGTAGTCTAAATCATGAGGACACTTTGGGCACATCTCAATTAGGCAGCTGTTCAGTTCTCAGTTCCAGGTCCAGTGCTTATCATTGGCATTCCATATCCACAGCAGAAAAAGACCTGGCCACCCAGTAGTCCCCCATCCTTCCACTTTCTGCTTGGAGGATGAAGGGATGAGGACTTGCCAGCGTGCCACAGTTAGCTAGTATGGATGAACCTTGAATGAAGTCAGCATTCCTCCATCCTTCCTCTCTGCCTTTACAGAGCGGGATGTATGGCCTTGGTGGCTCCCTGCTGGGGTACCCAGCAATCCAGAGAAGATCTGCTTTAGGTAAAACTTCAAACACGAGTCCCTTACCCTCACTGCCAGCACCCCTGTGCACAAACACCTCTTAATTCCAGACTCAGGTGAGGCAGGGAAAGAATCCAACAGCAGAGGCCATGAGACTGAATGCCCACTTCAAAACGCTGCAAAAAGAAAGCCAGAAGATTTCAAAAGTACCCTCGGATACATTTTTTTTTAAAAAAAAAAAAAAAGATCAACATCACTGACTTGTAGACCGTATAAAGCCTCAACTCTTTCCTTGAGGCACCCAAATAGAAGACACTGTAAAGTGCAAGTGACGATTTATAGTCTTTTCTACTTCTTGTTTGGGAAGGCATTTTTTTAAATGCTTCTTGCCAGGCCCACTTACATCACAAGCCTATATTTTGGTCTCAGATTCTCAAGTCTCAAGGTAAAATTTCAGCTTAATTTTCTTCAAATAGAAAGAATTTGAGCTTGGCACATATAAATCTGGGTAGAATTTGCTTGTCTGCATAAAAGCTATTATAGAAGAATGTAAAATATACTTTCTTTCTAATGACCAAAAACAAAATTCACAGATAGCCTTTTTAGATAGGGACACAGCAAACTGATTGAAGCTTGAAAGCACTAGTCCAATCAATGGAATTTTCAAATTCTCCCACCCACACATTAAACCACACAGATAAACTTTGTCCCTTCTCCCACGAGCCTCAAGATGCTGTTGTGTACATCTGATTTATGTGCCATAAGTTTAGATCTCAGAACCACTGTTATATTTATACCTGCATTTCCTGATATAAAAGTAAGTCTTAAAAAATAAGCCCTGGAGTTTCTAAGCCTAGCCACAAAGAATAATTGTAACACACAACAAAAAGTTTCTTCAACAGAATCATACTACTTTGAAAGATTCTCAAAACCCCCAAATTCCAGGACAGCTGTGTAAGTGCCCTGCTGGATTTAGTGAGGTATGAATTGCCCAGTTTTCCAACAGGGACTACTTAAATACCAAAAAAGAGACTATAAAATAACTCTTCTCACAAAAAGGAAATTAATGGCAAAAAACCCTCTTCCAAGACCATGAAAATAACAAGATAAGGAATGAAAGAGAAACAAAAGAAAAAGTTTCAGTAGCAATGCTCTTCTGGATGCCCGACACACACGGTATTACTCTTAGATCTCATTTAACAGGTAGTTAAATAAATATACTATGCATTTTGATATAAAGCATGTACTCTGAAAACCAGCAAATGCTCAAGAGGCAAATGCTGATATTATTGCTAGCAGTTTAGCTGTTTTATTTCCTTATTTGATTTTAAAGCTGCAATATTCATATTGCTTCAATGTTCTTTTTCTGTGCAACCCATATCCATAGCAGGATATTTTTTCACACACACTACACCCAAAGTCCATACGTCTGCATCCAGCTCCTTCATGTACCTTCCAGGATGGTACATGCCATCCTGCCACGTCAAGTCTCTGTCATCACCAGGGAAAATCACACTGCTCAGTTAATACATTTGTAATCTTTTGCTCCTTCTTTAACTCAAATATATTTTTCAGGAATGTGACAATTTTAACAGAAGTCCACTAACAGATTTAGCCATTTCAGCTGAAGATGTTACCACCCTCCAGCTGGCAGACAGCTGGAGATTAGTACTCCAAAAGCTCTTTGGCAGAAGGGAACCTGCAAAAACTTTCTAAAAAGCTTCAAGCAAAGCATGTCAGATTAGAACTTAAGAACTTTCCCAGATTCGGCAGCACCAAAATCTATTCTTCCATTTTCAGAGCTGTAGGCAAAGAAAAGTCTTCACCTGGCATAGCTATTTGCAGAGTTAGTCTGTGGAGAGGCACCATCTGTGACTGCTCAGCAGAGGTTATGCCATTGGCTTTTACAAGAACAAGAGCAAGCACAGAAGAATGCTACTTTCCCTTGTTTTTCTGAGTCCACCAGTAATAACAATGCACTAATGAAAAATAGCTTGGCCTGAGCAACAAAACACATACCAGAGCGCGTTCAGAGACTATCCAGAGCAAGCATTCAGTTCTACGCGTACACACAGAAATAAAATCTGTAAGGATTTAACTAAAGCCCGCAAGCACTAGGACAACCATATGCTGCATTACATTTAAACATGCAACCTTTGCCAGTCTATCATTTACAGTAGGATAACACTACTACAGTAGGATAGCACAGTCCCTTCTACCCTTACCTCATTTAGATCCCTCCTAAACTTCCGCTTCCACTGCAGAACCTTTGGCTCAAAGGGCTTCTGTGTTTATACCCAGCAAAAATCAACGAAACAGAATAAGACTTCTTGGATGTACTCCTGCCTAAATTGTGTAACCACGATATTCTCTCCCTGGAAACCACCATCATCTTCTTCCAATTGCACGCTGCAACGTGTTTCACCAACGCTGGAGCTGTCAGTTCCATCATTTGGGGCAGGCACCTTTCGGGCTTTCAACTTGTTGTAGATGCTTTGCAGAAACTCATCGCTGTTGTTGTACCACTTGTTTAGGACCTTGTTTAGCACCAGCAAGTCCACACCTGCACTGGCAGGGCATTAGCTGTGCACTCGGACAAATCTCAAAGCAGGCCTGCAGCCTACAAGGGTCGGCTTGAGGCAAGAGATACTGTTTCATGTTCTCAGTGACCTTGGCCATGGCGGGGAGGGAGAGGAAGCATGGAAACTGTCATAATAAAGCTCATAGCCATTTTGATAGCGAAAGGACAAAGTGAGATTTAAAACAGTACTGGTGCCAGATCAAATAGGGACCAGGATTGCCAGAATCAAGTTTCCCTTGGGTAATTGTTTTTGTTTTGTTTTAAATTCAGATTCCTTCAGACAACTTCTACAAAACCTAAATAACTACATTATAACCACAGACGGGCCTAACCATGATGTCTGGCTCCAGATCTAAACTCCTCACAGACAGACTGTTAGCTCAGCTCCCCAGAAAAATCATTACCGTTTTCCAAGTGTGTGTGTCAGGGGGGTTATTACCACTCCCTCTTCTCCTCTCCAAGGAGAGGCTCCATATTCTTTGATTGTGGATCTTGCTCAATTAAAAGACATTTTCTAAAAAATAAAATGAAGGCAAATAACTGATGAAGTTCCTCAAAGGAAGAGGTTGTTCCTGGCTGCACACTTCAGCCTTTCCAGAAGAAGCCCTTCACACACAAGCTGAGGGGTTTCAGGACCTTCCATCCTCACTGAGGACTTCCTACAGGTCACTGGAGCTCTCAGAGGGAAGTGAGGTGCCATGCATGTTCCTCAGACTCTAAAGTGAGGAAATGAGTAAAGAGAAATTTTGTAGTGGGTCCCTCGTGAGCCCCTTCCAAAAGCAACACCGCTGACCTCCCATCCTGCCTCATCTCCCACTCAAGTTAATTGTGTTGGAAGAGCCCTTACCCTCTGAGATTGGGACCCTCATTGGTCTGAAGGAGAAGGTGCAGCTTTCACTCCATCAAAAAACCATCAGCCAAATATCAGTCTGCATATCCACATGGGGCGCCTGTGGCGAGGTGCCGGCTGCAGGGTGGGCCCTGTGAAGAGAGGACCCCTGTGAGGGGAGGCCAGGATGGTCCCGTGCCAGACACAGCCAGTTCCAGCCGGCTCCAATGGACCCACCAAAGGGCACAGCTGAGCCCCTCAGCCAAGATGGTGGCGCCTGGGGGAAAAAGTGTTCAAGAAAGGGCAGAAAACACCACAGAGCCGGTGAGGAGTGACAAACGGCCCTGCAGGAGGGGAGGAGGCGCTGCAGGAGCCAGAGCTAACAGGCCCCTCCAGCCCCTGCAGGGACATTGGATATTTCCTGAAGGAACTGCAGCTCGCAGCTGGCCAAGGTCAGCCCATCACAGTACCTCACAACAGACTGAAAAAAAATCTGCTTTGTTCAGTAGCTCTCTCTCTGCACCCAAGACCCAGGCAAGCAACTGCTCCCAGACAGGTGATCTCCAGCTGACACCCACCAGGGCTCCCGTGCCAGGCAGGATACACCACAGGGATGGGTAGGAGGAGACAAGGCCACCAAAAATAAGCCTGAACACTACTGGAAACTGTCTTGTTAATATGGGAGAGACTATTCTCCCACACAGATTACACCAAAACCCTACCTACAACTCCTGACTGATGAGGGAATTAAACCACCTGATTTGGGAGGCACTTGAGGGCACACATGACTTTCACAGACATGGCATTGTGTATGCAGGTGCCTGCCTCAATTCCCTTGTTGGCAGTGAAGTTCTGCCACCGTAATATCACTCCCTCACTGTGGGTAAATCAAACACGAAATGGCAGGCTAAACATTACCTTCACAGAAGCCTCTCCAGCACATAAAGCTACGGCAAGGTTCACTTGCAGCCCAAGGGAAACTGGGATCTGCATTTCTAGCTAATACCTCTCAGCTCTGTGCCATCTAAAATCATGTCTGAGCCCACTATGGCTGCCAGGCCCTTACAGAGAGCTGTAAGCCTTTGTAATGTGTTGAACAGGCACAGACACAGGTAAAATTCCCCCCTATTTTCCTTTGTCTTTCTTTCTTCAGGCTAACTATAGCAAGTTCTGCTGAACTTTACCTCAGCTTCATCTTAGCAATAAGTGAGGTGGTTTCTCCCTCTTCACTGTGATTCTGCTGCATTGCCCTCAGCTTCCTCACCCCCATCACTTCACGTCCTTCTTCATCTCAGTGCTCCCAGTCTTCTGAAAGCTCCCCCGATCCAGACCCACCCAGATCCTTCCTGCCTCTCCAGTCTGAAGCACCTCAAATCTCAAAGCATTTCTTCTCTAAGAGGGTAGAGAGAGGGAAGGGGGAAAGGGCAGGAGCCTTTTCACTAAATGTAATTACCCATATTTGCAAGAAATAAGGGTTTTGCAAAAGGATTTAGCGTTCCCTTCCTCTACTCCCCAGGCAGTCAGAAACTCCGCTCCCCAACACTGAGCTCATCCCAGACAAAGAGCAAGGCTATAGCACACACAGAGAAGAGACAAGCTGCCGGGTCCATCTATGCTGCTGTCAAGCTTTATTGCTTGTTTCAGCAACTCAGGACTTGGTCTGAAGATGCTATGCACAGAGATGATGTGAAGGAAGGGACACAAACACAGTCCCAGAAGAGAGGTGGCAATGCCAGGGTAATGTGGCAAGTGCACCACAACTGCCCCCTCAGCTATCTGGAGCTACATGCTGCCAGCCCACAGCCTGCCAGGCTGAGAATGAGCAAAAAATCCAACAGCTTCCCTACCAACAGTCTTGGCATGTGCCGCAGACACCATTCCCCCTCGCAATGCCTCTCACGCCCTGTTGGGGAGCATGCAGTGCCTGCCCCCCATGCTCCTGGAAGAGCAATGGGCCACTTCTGGGCACACAGGTGCCCTGCAGTTCACCACAGATATTCAAAGCTGCTGTAATCTGAGCTGAAGCTCAGGTACAACACAGTCTACAGCAAGCTATATTGTCCTCCATCCTCCTCTCCTGCTCCCCATCCTCCACCTACCCCCTGTAAAAAGCTGTTGCATTCAGTGAGGCTTAACAGTGAGGCGGGGAATAAAAAATAAATCTGTCAAATTCTTAACTTCAAGTGGATTTACCCAAAGCCCCTTGGAAACAGCTGCTTGAGGAAGGTTTCTGTCGAGTCCGTGTTTCAGATGCAGACATTTGGTTGCTGAGTACCTTGCTGCCGCTTTAGTCTGTGCTCTTGCCACACCTGGACCTGTCCTTGCCTGGAATAACCAGTCCCTTCCATGGCTTCTGCCTAGGGCCCTGCTGCTGCAGGGAGGTGAGGCCCAGCTCCTCGCCAGTCCCCTCCCTTCAGGAATGTGTCACCAGCATGGCCTCACACACACTCGCTCACACACAACCTGGCTGCCACTCCTTGCTGAGCACAGAGAGGAAGATCTAAAGCAGTCACTGTAGCTTCTTTCCCCACATGCCACGTATTATGAAGCTCTCCCAAGCTTGGGGGAAAAAAAACCAACACCCAACTCATCATGAAATTACAAACTTTCTTTAGCACCTCTGCACAAAGAAGTGTTGGATTCAGGCCCCTGTGTCTTTGTGAGGCAGGGCAGTGTCACCAGAGCACTTCACAGCCAGGTAACAGAAACTCCAGAAGAAGCAGCCTCATTTTTATGTCACATGGCAAATAAGGGTATGTTAGCGAAAAAATAGCTGGACAGGGCTACTTCAGCATGCTCTGAATGAGCTGGTTTGGATTTTGCCAGAAAGATTGCCTCATTCACTTGGACTTTATATGCAGGTGAGAACCAGGCTATATTAATTCAAATGGAGAGCACCATAAGATTGTATCCATGCTGAGTTATCACCGTATGATGCTCTCCTGTGCCCTGTAAATACACCTTAAGTAGCATAGACAAGAACAGAATAGCTCTCTATTGAATAGATCATGTGCCTCACCGTGAGATCCTGGGGTTCATTCACCTGGTGAAACCCCATGGAAACTGCAGGACAGACTGCCTTCTGCACTTTGGGAAGCCTGTTCTCCAGAAATGTTGGGCTACAACTGCATCATTCTTCCAGAGAAGTTTCTTTTTGCCATATTATCAGATGGCCCAATTCCCATTTTTAAACTTGTAGAAGAAGGATGTTAGAAAATGTATAGCCTATGGAAATTTTTTCACGTCTCTTTTTTTTTAAGTTTCAAAAGAAGATTTTTTTTTTTAAAAAAAGTTATTTTATTCTTCACTTTCTCACTGGTACTAGCTCTCATTCAGGCAGAAAGCAAGGCTCTAATTTTATGACTGCTGGTTGTAACCATGGGGCATTTCGTATTTCTCGGCTGTATCAGCAAATTCCCCAAGAAAACACTTTCCTAAAGCTTGGTGGTTCTCTTATGAAATTTAACAAAAAACTGAGTTTTGGAGGAATTATTTGGAAGTATTATATGTTAACTACTGTTGTTTGGAGTGGTAGCAGTAAATTGGAGAAATTGTTACTCAGTCCAGAAAACTTTAATCAAAGAGCAAACCATCCAACTTGACATCGAAGGCCACAAGATCAGGAAGCAGCCCCCTACCCTGAACCACTCATTGATTCCCTCCTTCAAAGGTGATTTTTTCAGACAGGTTCTCCTTAAATGCAAACTCTTTCTCACCTCCTGCTTCAGAAGGGGTGACTCTGTGTGAAGAACTGCTTGTGCATTGCTACATTATTCTTGTGAAATGTTACCTGTTCCCCTTGCAAACACTGAGTGACTCATGCAGATGGAGACTCTCAGTGGTCCATGTAATGGCAAAATCGCAAACAAACTCCATTCAGCCATTACCTTTATTTCATGGTACAGAGCAAGCAAAAAGTAAGGAAGTTCCCTGACAAAAATATCATGAAAGCTGTGTTATGACAGAGATGACTGCATAGTTACTGTTCATCTCTGAGAGTTACTTTGTGTTTCCAGATGCCTCATAAATGATAATTTTTACTACAACTAATTACAGACACACAGTGGTGACTCCCCAGACAGACTTGTAACCCTTTTATGTTATTATTATTATCATTATTATTATTACAACCAGCATTCATAACCTGAGCACTTTGACATTAAACACCTCGCATATTTAAATATAAAAATATGGTCTCTACTGCAAATACATTGTAATTTCAGGCCTGGTCCGCATCATTTTTGTATAAATGTAACTATCCCACTTCACAGGAATGATTTTATCAGAATATTGCAGTGAACAAAGTTATATAACTATAACGATATTTATGTTAGTCTGTCTTACAGTTCCAAGGAAGGTATGCCGAACTAAGTATGTCATACCAAAGTAATATTCATGCCAGACCTGTACCATTTTAAGTATACTGGGATCCAAAAACACAGTTAAACCAGTACTCAAACTTTCTGAGACTCATGTGATGAAAACTGGGGCACACACAAGCTAGAGGGCAGAAGATACGGTCAGCACAGACATCAACAATTTCACATCTGCACCTCAACTTACCTCCAGAAAGAATCTTCTACTGAAAATTTTGGGTGTGCATTGCCTTCTCAGTACCGGAAACAAAGATACCTCATTTCTAATAGTTTTCTCTGTTGTGTTTGACTGGCTTTTTAACTGTGTTATACTGAAGCAGGAATATTACTCACCTCTTATTAAATTCCAGGGAATCCACATGCATTAGCAGCATTATGAATGTCCAGAAAGAAGGAAGCTCATGCCTTACTAGTCACTACAGAATCTACAAGAGACACTGACCAACCAATGGATGCTCTGCTGCACACACAGTAAGATGCAAGCCTCAGCTGAACTCTTCTGTAATTGGGGCATTTGGACAGTCCCTGTCCCATGCGGATTTCCTGGACTCTAATAAGACTGAGCTCATTCTGCAATCTTTCCCTAAGGGATAATAATAAGGTCTTCCTCCTCTACCTGTCACCTATTTCATGAAACTTGCGTGAACTTAATACCTTTCAGACTTCTGACTGGGTGCAAAATGTGTTTGAAATTAGATAACAGGTTCAAAAGTTACACAAACTCACGCAGTGCAATCACATACATAGTATTCACTTTGAAAAACAGGCCTAACAATAAATCCCAGTTAAACTGACAAATCATTTTTCCTAAGAAACAAAATGTTGCAATATAATTTGTATTTCATTTTCTTTAAAAACAACACAAAAAAAACCCAACAAAAAAATCCCAGACAAACAAAAAAAACCCACCCCACTTTTAAACCAAGAAAAGCTGGATCTGGAATGAGAAGCCCTCACCTGTGCAGTACTTGGGTTTCATCCTCCTTCACTCTTCTTGTGCTGCCATAGCTCTCCTTGCTGATGAGATACCACACCTCTGCCCTGCTCTGCCTCACATGTAGCATAGGAAGAGGACAGGCAAAGGCTCCACGAGTGCTCCCGGATTCTATGATTGGTGGCAGATTTAAGGACAACAGTTTCCTTGGCCCCCAGTAGATGTGCATAGGCCAACAGTGATCTTTCACATGCTGATAAATTGTCACTTTGTTTGTGCACAAACCCCTGGAATTGAAAGCCAAGTTATCCTTCTCGATTTAGTCCCTCTTTTTACCAGTTTCTCTGTTTCAAACCACCTTGGTTCACTCTGGATCTTGTAGGGAACTTGAGGATTGGAAGTAATGATGCTAGGCTGCAAGCCGGATAGCTTTTTTTTCACAGTATTACTCCAAGGAGGCTGGGTAGGTCCTCTGCATGCTCAGAATCCAGCTTCCTACTAGGCACGCTTCTTGGAAGAAAACGCAGACAGCTATGTTCTCTAGAGTCAGATCTCAGAATAAATAGGTCTGGATTTTGTTGGTCTCATATGAGGTATCAATGCTATGTCTTTGTCTTATCACTCCGCCCCTCCCCCTTCACAAACCAAAAACACTTTCTCTGAATAATCACAACTGCACTGATTTCTTCCCTCTGCAAGGGAGCCTGGAGCCTGCACTGATATTTTTAGGTAACCCACTTGCTCAGTTTTCTTTCCCTCTGCGAATAGATCCTTCGCTTATTCTAACTCATACTGCCACACACATTCCTCATCTCTTTCTTGTTCTGGCACTATCTCAGAACTGTAAATGCACGACCTACTGCTTAGATACATGGCTGCACTATCACTTTATGCTTTTCTTGTGTGTGTCTGTACTCTCCCAGGGCTGTATACGCTATGACCAGAAGCAGAGACCTTGATAAAAGTAGTAACTGGTTGAAGTATTATTAGGAAGCCAAGCAAAAATTTCAATTAGTATTTTTATGATTATTCATGAAAGCTGATAAAATTCCTATTCAAAAAGAAGGGAGTAAGAGATACAGCCAGCAAAGGAAAGTAACTTCCAATTGAGGAAGTTTCTCATTCAAATTCTCTCCTGTTTCATAGTAACAGTTGGCATAAAATATCACTACTCTGACGTGAGGAGGCATTGGTGCCAAGTTTGTGGAAGTATGAACAACAAAAGTAGTGACAAGACAGGAGAGGATCAGTCAGTTCTTGTGTGGCTGTGTCCAACCAACGCTGCTGCTGTCTCAAAGGAGTTTCCCCTTTGGTAATACTCATATCCTGGTTTCTTGCTCTTCCCGTCTTCTGCTTCGGGAATCTTAGGAATGTCTTTTTATGAATACATCTTATTTCAGACTATGTGCTTTGTCTTATCCAACTGCTTTTTTTTTCCCTCATGCTTTCCATTCTCGTACCCAGTCTTTCTGTTTCCCTTTCCTTTTTATTTTGGCCCACAAACAACCCCCTTCCCCAGCATGTCAACAGCAGTGGGAAGTAACCTAATTAATAGCTCCTTGATAGCCTACCCATACACACACACCCCCACCCCCCCAGTATCCCACTGGCAATTCAACAGCCCTCTCTAAAGAAAGGAAAATATTTCCATACTAATTAATAACAACATTGGGTATTTCTGGGCGGAAGGATCTGGGATTCCCACCCGGGCCTAGATCTCTCGAGCTGACAGAGGAATTGTACCTCAAAGCACATTTCCTTTTCCAAATCCTTGTGTCATTAACTGTTTACAGTGCTCTCTATCAAACATCTTTGTAAGCCTGGTTTGTATGTTAACTGGCATCTTTGCAATTGAATTCAGGATGAATTCCTTCAGCACTCAGCCTGCGTATCTCTTTCAGCACATGGCACTTGCTCATAAGCCCACATTGCTTCCCTTCTCTCTTCTGTAGCAGGATTCACGTGAGCCAAGGACCTTTCCACGCTGTGGTTCTCAAAGGACACAGATGCTACTAGATCCATTTAAAATGCCCCTGCTGCTTGACATCCCCTGACATCCTCTTCACTGTCTCTATTTCTGCCACAACCACCTGTAAAAAAAAATAAGGGCTGTTTTCGAAGCGTGTTTACAGAGGAGAGGTTCTCAGTACTGAGTGATCTACAGCACAGATTTTTTTCTACATGTAGTAGGACAGTCCCACTCCTGTCTTTACACAGGAGAAGAGAAAGGTAGGAAATGCTTCACTGAAGTGTTGAGAGATGGGATTCCAGAGAAGAGAGGGAGCATATGTGAATTTTGTTATCCCATCCTGGAATCATCAAAAAGGGAGAGTTATGTGTTCTGCCTCTACAGGTGACCTGAAACAACATGGTTAGTTTCTTCTTCAGCATACAGGTCAGCAGAAGAATGAAAAGCAAATGAAGAAAAGCATGGGAAACACCGGTGCTTCTAAAAAAAATGCAAAAGACAGAGCTCTTCCCGGTGAGAAAAAAATAATAGAGGTCCTATACCATCTGTCAGCTCCTTAAAGCTGTGACAAGTAAGCAAGATTATTTCCTAGAAGTCCTATACAGACAGCATTGTGTTGGTGGACACCAGGATTGAAGTAAGACTGCCAGATCCCACACACTGGAGGACAGCAGACTGTCTCCAGGGTCTGTTGAAGGAACAGAAACACCAGTAGCAGCTGCAGAAAGTCTCACAGCAAGCAAGCAGCGGCCCACAAGCATGAGTCCTTCTCCTACATAGGCTGAGCTGGAAAAATACTTTCAGATAAGTATTTATATAATGCATAAGGGGCACAATTACTAATCAGTGAACCAGAGCATCTTCAAAACAGCATAATAAGGAAGGAACCGTAAAACGGAATAAAGAAGGGAGATAAGTGAGGTACCTCCACTTACTGTGTCACTGCAGTGCTGCCTCCACAGCCTCCGCTGTGTCACATACTCAACGTGTCCATTTCCCATGACAGCCTTCTTCTGAAGAGTATTTTATCCCCCAGCTGCTGCCCAAACCTCACTGCAACCCCACTCTCCCCAGTGCCTGCCTGGCCACAGTCTTGCCCAGTCTCCCCATCTCCACAACCAACCATCCTTGTATGGAAAAGCCTCGAGCATTGAAGCACACGTTTCCATCCACAAAGCTGAAAGAAGGAAGGATGGAAGGAATGAAGTCAGAAAGGTTCCCTCTTGAAGGAGGGGGAAGAAGGATGGAGGCAGAGGCAAATAGGAGGGAGAGTGAGAGGGGCCATAAATTCCCTTCTAATTCCAAATAATTCCGATTACACGGATGAGTAGTTTTCAATCAGAAAGATAATCTCAAAGATAGATGGCAGGATAATTGCTCGTCGGCGCGACGTAAATATTGTGTCGTTTCTATTAATCTCAGCGAATCGGGTGTCAGGGTTGTCACTCATTCATCAAAACAAATTAAAAAAAAACATATTAAAAAAAGAGAGAGATGCTGGAGGGAGGGGGATGTGTATCCAATAAGCAGCTGAAGGCATGCAAAGTAATGAATGCTGCTTGCATGCTGTTTGTATTTTTTGGTTTATAAAGGCTAAAGGTAATTCAGGCAGTAGGTCTTTATTAACCTCTCAGTAAGGACTGCAAGGGGCACTGCTGCATGTGGAACGGAGCAATAGGGCTCCGTTGTAAATGGGACTCTGGTTGTACGGCATAGGGAAGGAAGTGGACAACATGCCCTAGATATTGGGGCTGAACAGTTTGGGCATTAACAGGCAGGAGATACTGCAGACTCAGTACCTGGGAGAAAGGACACGGATCACAGCGTAAAACAAAAGCAGTCCCTCCATCTGCCATGTACAGGAGCGGGCAGGGAACAGAGTGTGATGCGGGGAGGTCGGCAAGCGGGGCACACAGTACAGCACAGAGCGATACCCCACTGGCTGCAGGATGACAGCACGTCTCTGCCCCACTGCTATATCCCCTGTCTCCCTTCCACTGCATCCCCAGGATTGTGCACTCCCCTCTCCCTGCCCTTGCAACCTGCCTGGCCTCAGACACCCTTCTTTCTCACAGGGCAAACACAGCCCTTTGGTTCCCTGCCCAGTCACTGACTAGTGTATTGGCTCAGTTCATTCCTGCTGATTCAGCAGGACCCATCCTCTATCTTGCACCCCCCAGCACTCTCTCTCCTGGGACCACTCATTTGCCTGGGAGAGTGCCCTGGTCTGGGACCTATTGATCAGTCACCAGCATTTCCTCACTGACAGAGAGTTCTTTGAGAAGACCCTCATCCCACTCTGATATCCCTTTGCTGAGGGCTGACACCCCTTCCCCCAGGTTAGGAGCCCTAGCCTTAGTTTCCACATGTGGGATTTTCTCTAGTGGATGCAGGGCTGAAACTACCATTCTCATCACAAGCTGGCGCAGCTTTACTGCTGGAGATCAGGTTAGATCAAAGCAAAGCAAACCATGCAACTTTGGCCTTACCCAAGGACATAGTCACAACTTCCCAAGAGTGGAAAACTTTTGCTAGACAGTAGCTTCCAGCCGTGCTATCTTGTGCTGCAACCCACAAGAGCTGGTGAACCAGTCAAGGCTGGATAAGCATTTGGACAAATCGCTTCCCTGGCGAACTGAGCTGTGAGCAGGAAGCAGTTCATAACTGTGCAGGGAGGTTCTCCAAGCCAGGACTGTCTGAGCCTGCTGCTTGCTGCTGTGATGTGACAAGAGAGCCCTTTCAGTGCATCACGATCATCTATAATCACTGAAGTGGTGCTCTTTGAACAAGTCACCTTGGTTTGCTGTTGCCTACCTAGCATTTTTGTGGGGCTTGAAGAAAACTGTTCCTTTCCCTGCCTGCAGTCTGGAGTGGCCAAAACACTGCCTGAAGCTTGTGCTCTGACTGACGTGTTGTAAGTACTTTGGGATGAAAAAAACGCAAAGTTATTATGTTTTTAGACCAGACTTAGTTTGTCAACTAAGACAAGTTTTGCCTTTCTGAGCTCCAGGAAGAAGCTGACAGGTTTTGGCTGTAAGTTGCTTAGTGCTTTGCAAACAGCCCACTAAGACAAGGACCTGAACCAGTGCCCAGGGGCTGTCTTCACTAAACGGATTTGAAAAATGCTAATATTTCATCCTTGGCCACGTCAGTGTTTCTGTTCATTTACTGCTGTTGTTTGCTAAGTGAACTTATTTATTTAAAAAGCCATTCTATGGGTAGCTCCCATTGAAAGTTGGAAACAAATTCCCCATGGATGTCCTCCTGCCAGGCTATGGCAGAACCGGTCCCAATGTAGGCCAAAAATCATTAGGATTGAGTGCTGTTCTCACTGCACAGTCCTCTGGGACAGAGGGAGCTGGGACACTTGTCCCAGCAATACTTTTAACCTGTCAATCCAGCCAGCAACGCAATATCCGCTGGGGATTTCAGCTGCTTCTGTGATCCTGCCTTATCTCCCTACATCCCCCGGCGTGCCCGCCACTCGGTGAAATGTCACTTCTCTCTCCCCTTCTTCCAAGATGGAAGTGAACTTGTGCGCCTGGCAGGGGGGCTGACAGACATGAGCTGAAAGGCTGTCAAGGACCCACTGAAAAGCAGGCAAACCACACTGTGTCAGATTTCGGGGTCTAACACTGCAGCTTTCTGTCTGCTCTCAGGCTAGCTCTAAATGGAGCCTTTGAGAGGCAGCCAGGCAGCTGTCATCACAGGGTCAGCCTCCGAAGCAGGAGGGTATGAGCACCTGGGAAGCACATGCCAGTGAGCAGAGAATAGCAGCAGTATTGTAGGGCTGGGTACTGCAGGGAACCAGGAACACTGGAATGAGGGGAGAGTCAAGCATTGAACAATGGGATAAACCAAGTGCATCCCCAACCACAAGTCCTGGAGAAACCTCAGTTCCACAATGACTTCTCGGGAGTGAAATCTCACACAAAACCAGCCTCCTACTAACTCCTCAGTGCTCATTTCCCTCTCTAAGATATTAGCCTAAAGGAGGCTCTCAAGGGGAAGTAGCGCAAAGGCAATTATCTTTGATAACCACCATCATCCTTTTCCACCTCCCATTGGTGAGGACTGTAGTAGCCTTTGACTTCCCCATGGCTGGAGAGTCAGGGCACCTAAATATGACTTGATGTCCGAGAAGAGTATGCCTCCTCCCAGTACATCTCAGCTTTCCCAGTGAGTACCTGGATGGGTCCCTACCACAAAAGTCTGAGCTTGCCCATGATGGATGTGAGGAAAGAAGAAAAGGGAATCTCCGAATCTCCATGATTCCCTCACACGAGGGCTTGATCCCTATACCTGTGCAAGCTGGAGTTACAATTATGAGCTTAATTAATTGCAACAATATACAGTATATACAACTATACACAACTAGTTAGTTTACACAATTAAGCCAGTTCTCTCCCTCTGGAACAAGAGTTGGTTCTTTTCTTAGTGGACTTCTTTCAAGGTATCACTGAAATGCCTTGGTGGGGTAACCAGCTGACTATCTGGGCCTCCAGGTAATGCTTTTTTCAGAGAAACTCTTGGAAAAACAGCATCTGTGGAGCGAAAGTTCTGTCACAAATGAGAATCTGGACAAAACTGAAAATGTTCACAAAGAATGAACAGCTACTCTTCAGCACGAGACCAGGTCCAAAGCTCAGTTGCACCACAGTCTGTGCTAGGATGGCTGTGATACATTACAAGTGACCTGGAAACTGAGAAGAAGTGGTGGTAGAAAACTGCAGATGACAGCCTCATTTAGATTAATCAAGGTAACAGTGGACTGAGAAGAACCTGAGAGTGACAAAGCTGGGTAGAAAGGCAGACAACTGTGGGTGAAAACCAGTGTCAGCCAAAGCCAGGCAATGCAGACTGTCCTCAGGTAGCACTTCCACAGGGCTGGAATTTTCAAATGAATACAGGAAACACAGACAGTTCAATGGAAATGACCTTTCACTTTACAGTGGTGGCAAGAAAAAAAAAAAAGGCAGAAAAATATGGTGCACTCATTCAGATAGGCCACGAAGGAAATAGTATGTGATAATGGATAGGAATTTTTTTCCCTATGTTCTGTGCTCTACAGTAGCACTATCTCTGAATGCTGGAGGAATGTCTTCGGAAAATGTCTCTCTCTGCCTTCTTTTTTCTTCCTTGGATACTACCATAAAGAGCACAAGGGAACCATGCCCTCAGAGAGAGTTACCATAGCTGGTTACCACTGAATATCTTCTGGAAGGGAGCAGAAACAGGACTCCAAAGCTGGGAGAGAAAAGTGCCTGGAGAGTATAGAATATATGAAGTCACATTAAGTCATGGGACTTATCCTCACCAAGTAGCACTGAAGATAAAGATTAAGCAGTATTAGAAATAGGATCAGATAGGTATATGAATAATGATGTGATCTATCCAGGCTCTCTGGCCCTCTGCTCTCTCACTGACAACAGTCAAAACTTGCTGCAAGAACCTCATTGTAGTGTGGGATAACCTATCTTCTCTCGTAAAATGATAATTCTGACAGTCAGAGATTCATTTAAAACTCATAAGCTGGTAAGACTCTGAACATCAGAGAATAATGGTCCACCCAGCCCCACATCAGTGGCGATGCCAGCTGAGGGGGCCTCCCACAGGCTTTATGAATAAACTGGGTGGCAGCTCCTTGGCCTAAGGGTCTCATTTGTCTTCAGGCTTTGTGCACTGACACAATAGCAGTTTCTGTCTCTAAAGTTCCTACAGAAAGAGATGACAACTGTACAGACCTGGTGCCTGAGCTTGCCAATGCACCACCCGTACCCACCTTCTTGGAGAAAAGGCAAAGAATATCCAAAACTGGAAGCTGGAACCAACCTCAAACCAGCAGAAAGAGAGAGAAAACCTTACCCCCAAACTCGATGCTTCTGGAGCATCAACAACCCTGGGAAACAGGACTTGGAAGCAGGGAGATAATTGGTGCACACTAGTGTGATAACTTCTATGCTTCTACACGTCACGTCACCTAGCTCTATTTCAAGTTCTGGATGGCTCTTTTCAGTGTAACCACCCTGCACCTTCTTCTATTCAAACCTTCTTACTCTTGTCTCTCTAGATGAGGAGATAATTGTGGACACCAGAAGCTGCAGTAAGATAAGTCTGCCTTTTTACCCAGAGGCAGAACAACCATGCAGGCCATGTGAACCCAACTTGCAGAGGTCAGGCTGGAAAGCACTGCAGGGGACAAAAAGCCATCAAAGGAAAAGACGATAAGCTTCTTTCCCCCGTTATATTTCCCAGCTCTGCCTCACCCTTCCATGACCTTTACAGACTGGCAACCCACTACTGCTGAAATCCTCCCTCTTTCAGACAGCGTTTCCCACATGGAGTTAATAGCCCAGGACCAGCCAACTCCACTGTTTGGTGGCTGGCCCAAACACAGGCTGAACCAAGCAGCAGTACCTCCTGCAGAGCTTGTCAGAGTCATGGTTCTGGGGTCTGTCAGAATCGATGCCAACCTACAAAGCAGTTTTAACACACATTCCCTTTCACCTTCTCACCTCTCCCTGCTCCACTGAGGATGGGACAAGGCAGAGCTGGAACTCTCCAGACTGGTGAGAGGTACAACCTCACCCTGAGGAAAGTTCGTTCACTTCCCCTCAGCTTCTGCCAGCTTCACCTGAGCATTACAATGGCTGTGTAGAGACTTCATCACTGCTGTGAGCATCTCTGGGGGCATCCATGACCCCACTCACTGGAAAGACCCCACACAGAACAGCACAGCACAGTACTCATAGCACCCAGCCATGGAACAGACATGTAGAACTGCTCTTCACAGGATGGATTTTCAGAGTCCTCTCACATCACCTCACTGTCCAGAGCTGCTACCTACAGCTGGTGGGGGATGTAGAGGTGCATTTACCATACGTCCCAGGTGAATAGAAATGTCAGGGGCATAAGGAAGCACAACCTGCAGCAATGGCCCAACACAGTCTAGGCTGACAATAAGGCAGATTCCCCAACAGCACAAAGTGCCAACCTCCAAGAGCCCTACTGCTCCTTTTGGTCTCTCAAATGATAAATCAACAAAATAGAAAGCAAGAGTCCAATGTTCCAACAGAAACCTGGGACTCCCAGGCCTCAGCCTGGCTCACTCACATTAGCACCTTCCAGGCACCACTACTTTCCTGCTCCTCTTTCTCTACCAGGAGTTGATGTTGACCAGGAAGCCATGTTTGAGCTGCTCTCTGGAGATGCTGAAAGAGGAGCACTGAAGAAGACCAGAGCAAGTTGGTTATATTGCATTTAGTTATTGATTTCACTCATCTCCTCCTCTGTTGTTCTGCTCTTGCATTGCAGTAAAATCCTTTTGCTCCCACCCCTGCTCCCCATTCAGATCCCTTCTGACACTGTGATTAACTACAGCGACCTGAGGACACTCTAAAGATGGAGCTCCTTACAGAGGAAGTGGTTCCTCTGCTCCAAAGCATGCCCACTAACTCAGCTCAGTGCACATAGTGCTTCTGACCACTGTTCCACTGGCCCATCCGTCAGCACTCAGACACAGTCTATAGGGGACATCCAAACCTCACTGAAGCCTCTGGGAGGCTTCCCATTCGCTTCCACAAACAATGAGTCAGAGTAATTTTTCTCTCCAAGTAGCACAGTCTTAGGATTTCCCTAATGCACAGCAACTTATCACCCTTTAGACATCAGGTGTCTACGCTGCAGACGCTCACACCTCCTTCTGGAAGTATAGTCTTTTAGTTTTCTCTTCTCCACATACCACATTCAATGTGGTTTTCTTTTACTTGCACTGTGTCCTGGCAGCAAGGACCTTTATTTCTTACCTTTGTTTCTAATTTCACATTCCTTTGCATCTCCACACTGCAGTCACTGGTTACAGTGCTCCCAATTTAGTAGCCTTTGGGGATTTAATTAATGGTCTGTTTACCTCCTCTTCCATATATCTAATGAAAAGGATTAATCATACCAGATTGAATGCTGATCTCTGTCCCACCTCACTGGCCATTTCAGGCTATTAAACACCAGGTTTTCAATGGAAAGGACCAGATCTTTCTGGCTTGAGCTTATATGATTCTTTTATAATCATCATCATACTTTGACCAGTTTTAAGTTCCCAGTCCTCCTCCTATCTGGAGAACAAACACATGCTGCTAATGGGATTTCATGTGGCAGAATCAAATATTTCACCAGCGCACGGATGCATGTAAAATATCAGAAAAAGAAAATGTGACTGAATAAGTAACAGCAACTGAAAGCCAAGAACACTTGCTCAGCCTGGTTTATTCTCCATACTGTCTCTATAGACGTTATTACCTGCTCTTAAGAGCTGCACATCATTCCTTTCTCTTTTCCACCTCAGTTTTCAAAGAGATTCATCCACTGCAAGAACCCCAATGCTTCCACTGTCCCTATCAGTCTTCCCTATCACTTACTTCCAGCCTCCCTTGAGCGTATTTCACCTGTGCACATTCTCTTACACCAAAGCTAGGGGTGGGGAAAACAAGGGTACATGCCAAAAAGCTGTAAGCTGACTAAGGAAAATGCAACTGAAAGTAACTGACTTTACAGACTATGGGTTTCTCTCTGACCTATAACCTCCTTTTTTAAGAGGTCCAAAATCCAATAAATTAGGGCCACTCAGCCTCTGCTGTGTCCTTGGGAGAACGATGTAGTGAGTTCTGTTAGAACATATTTCATGAAGGAGAAGAAGGTGACTTGGAACACTCAGTGTGGATATTCCAAGGATAAATCATACCTGACCAACCCAATTCTCTTCTATGATAAAATGATGGGACTCATGGACAAGGGAAGTGGCATGGAAGACATTTACCTTGACTTCAGCAAAGCATTCAACACTGTTTCCCAGAATGTCATAAGCTTGATATAAAACTATTATGAGTGGACTATCAGATGTATTAAAAACTGATGGGATGATTAGGCTGAGAGGGCACTGTTTATACACTAAGCCAGTAACAAGATGTATGCAGGGGTGTACCCTGGGACCTGTTCTGTTTAACATCTGTATCGATGATCCAGGGGCAACAACGAAGCATACTCTTATCAAGTTTGCACTTGACACCAAACTGGGGGACCAGTTGATATGCTCAAGGCGGGGCTGCCATCCAGAATGGCACAGACAGGCTGCAGGAGTTGGGCTAACACAAACCTTATGAAATTCAACAAGGGCAAATGCAAACTCCTACCTACACATTGGAAGAAGTAATCCACTGTGACAGTAGCTACTAGTGACTGCCTGATTGAGTAGCAGCTCTGCTGAAGAGAATCTGGGGGCCTGATAGGCAGAACATGAGCCAGCAGTATGCCCTGGCAGCAGAACCACCCAACAGCCCCCTAAGCTGTATTCATGGGACCATAACTAGTAGGTCAAGGAACATAGTTATTCCCTTTCACTTAACACTTGTCAGATTCTATCTAAAATATGCTGACCAGATTTGGGACCCCAGTACAAGTGAGAGATTGATAAACTGGTGCAAGTTAGATGGAGGGTAAGCAAGGTGGTCAGCACACTAGAGCATCTGCCCTGTGAAGAAAAACTTAGAGAACTGGGCTTACTCGGCCTGGGGAAGAGAATGTTTTTTAAGGGACCTGATCAAGAAGACAGACGTAGTGGATTGTGGGATGACAATACACAACAGATACAAATGGCAACAAGAAAGGTTCAGACTGGATAGAAGAAAAGCTTTTCCAGCACGAGAAAAGTCAAGCATTGGAATAAGCTGCACAGGTAGGCTATGAAACCTTTGGTTTTGGAAGCTTTCGAGACATAACTGAGCAATCAAGTCTGAATTTAGTGTCAACACTGCTTTAAGCAAGGGACTGCACCAGAGACCTCTGACATCCCTTCCAACCTAAATTATTCTGAAATTCAATGATTCTACAAACAGACTGCAGAAGACATTGATTTCTTGCAGAGGCATTTCTTGAGTAGAATGAGCAGGTACAGAAATTACAGGAACCGGCTATGACTTCCCACCAGTTCTGCAATTATTGCCTCTGCATAATTGTCTCTGCTATGAGTTCTCCTCGCAGCACCCATGAAATAGATGGGCCAGGGCCCCTGCGCAAGAAAACCAGCTACTCACATGCACTCTATGGTCAAGGCCTGACTCTGGCCACTGCCAGACCCATCAAACTACAGCCAGTTTCTTCTAGTACAAGAGAGGGGATAGCTCATGGCTTCTCAAAGAACCACTGACCAGTCTTTCAGCAACAGCAGAGTGCTCTGAATGCAGCGTGCTGTAGAAGTACTTCTCCAGTGTGTCTCTCCATAAGAATATAAATCCTTCAGAAGAAAACTCCTAAAAAACAATTTGAACCAATAAATATGCTCCTTGGGAGCAACCAAAGTGAGCTCTAGGCAGAGCTGCACCACAAAGAAGTCAGGGCAGTTTATTGCCCCTCAGTCTTCACATCTTTAAAAAAAATGTTATTTCCTAGTAACACACACATAGAGCTGTCTCCTCAAAAACTAAATATAGGGTAGGACGAATGTCCTTGTTTAGGCCCAGAAAATTGGAGAGAGGAGATATCTGTAGCTAGTAGTTCTCTCTAAAACAGGAAGGACATAGAATGGCTTATCCCATGTATCTTATGATGGAGGAGATCTTTAGTTCTTTACAATCAAGGGAAATATGAGGAAATATCTGTTGAAAATAAACCCTTCCCACTGAAATTCCTTGAAGGGCCTCCAAAGATCTCACAAAAGATGTCACTTAACACCTTTATTAAAAACAAAACAAAACAAAAGCAACAACAACAACAAAAAAACCAACAACATGAAACTCAGGCAAAGATTGAAGCAATGATAGTGAGATTCCCGTAGTTTGAAAAGGACAAAAGGGATTCTGGCAGGGAATTCTAGATCAGTTAAACTTGACCTCAGCCTGGACAAAACAATGAAACAGTTAAACTAGAATTATACTGGGAAAAATAAAATCAGAGGCTAAAAATATAGTGGAAAGTAGGTCTTGTTAGGCTGCTAGCTCCTCTCTCCAGCTCTTATTTTCTTTTCTTTTCTTTTTCTTTTTTTTTTTCACAACAGGATGACAGGCTTGGTAGGTAAAGACAGGCGTGCTAGTGCAAAATACCTGGACGTCCATAGCCAGGCTACAGCCATAGCCAATTTAAGTGTCATTTCACTGTGTAGAAATGTGCAGGTCCTATCACAGTCCTCACCCACAAACCACCCTATTGCCCCTGTTCAGTATAAACAACAAGCTCAGCCCCAAATGTATGTATGTAACAAAGAAGCAGGGCTGTGAAGGAGGCAGTGGCAAAAGCCTGATGACAGTGGCATGCTGGCTGTAGGAGCATGGAGAGCTAGACGTGCTGCTTTCACTGCAGTCTGCCCAGTGCAATCTGCTTTGCACATCCTGGAGCAAGGGTAAGCTCTGGGCTTACTGTGTCCTCTGCCCAAGGACTGATAGGCATGGGGACTGACTGTGTCCCCATGGAAGGAGAGGGATAGACCTGGGGACTACAAGCTCTGTTTCTGGTTATGGGCAGGCTGCAACCCCTGTTTCTGGAAAAACAAGAACCATGAGGAGCCTGGGGCACTGTGAGCCAGAATGGGCTCCTGGGCAGGGTTCAGAGCCTTGCCTTGGTCTGGGGCAAAGAAGACACTGGGCAAAGTTTTCAGAAGCCAGTCTTTCCCACCATCACCTGCTCATGAGGAGAGGAACAAGAAGGACAACATTCTTTGGCTCAAACTTCCTTCTGTGACCTCTCAAGTAACAAATGTGTGCCTTGAGCACGTCATTGGGCATGTGAGGTATGAATTAAAAACTGGCTCCCCATTTGCAATTCAAGAGCAATTGTCAATGGTAAGAGAGCATGAAACAGAGACACTAGCAGAAGCTTGCATTGGCCCACTGCAATTCCAACTCACTGTTGGTACAGGTACAACGTACAGATGGGTGGGATGAGGAAAAACAAGGAAAGAGGCTACTCTCAATGACATGCCTCACATCATTCTCCACAACCCAATGCAAGGTACAAAGTGGGACTGATGCTGCACGCAATTGTCACAGAAGCAGACTTGGGGGTCCCAGGCACAACGTGAGCTCTTGCAGATCTACAACATGGGAGAGATTAAAAGCGACATGTAAGCATCTTGTATGCGTCAATAAGGCAGCTACTAGACCCTTTGTCCCCAGCAGGCGCAAGGTTTTTGTTCCCTTGATTATTCAAGAACCTGAGAGCAGGGTGCCAGTCTTGTAGGCAGAACCGTAGGCAAGGAGATCCAGAGGCAGTAAGTTGAAGTTGACAGGTTCAGCTTCAGAATGAGATACTGCCATACTGCCTCCTCATGGCAAGGGGAATTATGCACCGGCCAAGGGAGTAAAGAACTCACTGGGGTTTATGCCTGTTTACACGAGATTAGTTACAACATGAAATTGTCCTCAAATGCTGCTTATCAACCCTTGCAGATGTCCTAGAAGAAATTCTATTGCAGGAAATCGTTTTCACCCTGAGAATACACCACCATGGACTGCTGAAGCAAGACAAACTGCACACCTGAGATCCTATTAAAAGTCAGCTATCTAGAGAGGACCTCCAACAGCACTCTGTGGAGATATGGAACAGATCACACAAGGTCAGTGGAGACATGACTGGCTCACAGCTAACCCAGTTGTATCTGCTGTTTCCAATAGCTGAGCTCCCCAAAAAAACCACATCACTACTCTTCAGTAATCAGTCAAGGGTCAAAAGAGATGCAGAAACCTTTCTAGAAAATGAGAGCGGAGCTGCTTCCATAAAACAAATTTCCCCAAATCATCCCCAGTGCAAGTCCTCTTTGATAGGTAGAGTAAGAGACAAAGTAGCTCCAAGTGCTCAAGTGTCACTCCATAAAAGCATTGCAAGTGTTAGCTTGCAGTAACTGATCATTAGCTCTATCACCACAGTTCCTGCTCTATTCCTCATCCTCCTTTTTGCCAGGAGGTATTGTCTATTCAGTCCTTGTTGTATTGTTTTGTGGAGCACTGTGATTAGCACTGAACCAAAATCACCCAACCCTTGTGGACCTTTTTTCCCTTCCTGCTATCAGAATGAGATTTCATCTTGATGTTCAGTGCATGGAGACCCAGAGGTCAGAGGCCACCACACGATCCACTGAGCCACCCAGTCCCTAGATCACAATGTTAACAAATCACCATTTATCTTTGTTACTGCAGCAAGTGTCCAAGGCAAAACGGTGCCAAAGATCACATCTGTTGGGATAACCTATTGATTTCTGTCATATTCTGCCCAATCCCTATTTTATTCTTGCTCAGGCAGAGGTCAAGGCAGGTTAAAAATAACTCCTTCAGTCTGAGGTGCAGGACTGAGGAATTTAAAGCCAGCCTGCTCTTCCCAAGGGTGGGGGTTCAAAAATCTCCAACACAAGCAACAGGAGCAGTAAACTACAGCAGTTATGAGCAAGAACTTGCTGTCAGGGAACTTAAGCCACAGCAGGAGGTTTTGCAGCTTTAACTAAAAGACCTTTTTTTTTTTTGAGCGAGAATAAATCAGTCCTCTTAGTTCATTCAAGCCACTCAGCATTACAAAAGTTTACGTGATGTACATACACAGTATATGCTTTGAAGTACCAGTGCAGACTCTGTTACAGCATTCACACCTCCTAGCCAAAGTACACAGACCAACATCAGCATAATTCATTGTTCTTATTCCACAGTAAGTTAAAATTTTTAACTTCATCACAGGAATTAAAAAAAAAAAAAAAGATCAGAGTTTAAGATGTTACTGCTAGCACTAATGTTCACCTGTCATTTTTGTCAGAGAAAACTCTAGGTAGATGCAAATTTTTATTTATATTATTTTATCCCATTTCAGAACCTTTTCTACAGCAGTTTAACTTCCAACACTTTAGAGGTATTTTGCCTTATTTTACCTTCCATTAACACTGCGCCCTTCAGGAAATTAAATTTTAAACTACTAAACATTTCCCCAGCTTTTTCATTAAAGAAACATAATGTAAATGCAAAGCAGAAAATACCTCTTTATAGCATCCACATGATCTCGTGAAAGTTTTCCCCAATGGTATAAAAGAGGATCTTACCTTTACTCTGCCTTCTTATTACCAGTCTCATGTACAGATTAGATGACTAAGAAAGGAACACTGTTATTTCTTCTTCTAACAACAGAGTTCCTGATACACTTATTCACAAACTCAGCAAATTTTAAGGGGGCTCCAACAGGTGGACAAGTCCTCTTTTCCTCTCCACAGTTTTACATCTGAGTATCATTCACCATCCTACTGTGGGCCTCTGAAGTTTTCTGGGGAAGGAAGGAGATTAAACCAACCTATGCTACCAGGAGGTAGAAATAAACACTCTGAACAACAGAGAGAGAGAGTGAGAGTAAAACCTCCTACTGATTACCAGCACCTTGCCTGTAGAGAGGGGCTATCATGAACTGTGCAACATTTCTCAGAAATTTCATGCACTTATCCAATCAAATGTCAATAGAATTGTTTCCCTTTCCATTTCCTCCTTGGAACTGAAGGGCCAGCGTATTTTAGGAGCATACTTTAGTCATAGTCTGGACATCAACCAACAAAAGAACTAACTGCCCTTGTGCAAAAGTCATGTGGCAGGGATGGTGTGCAGCACCTCCCTGGGAAAGGAACAAAGCAGAAACCCACCTTTGCCAGGAGAGTGGTATAAACACTCCAGATGGGATGTGAAAAATCTCTGAATTACAACAGTAAAACCACCCTAGTGCTGTGACAAAAAGCAAAGGAAAAAAATAGGAGGGGCTGAAGTTCTGCTGGGCTTACAGAGGGCACAGGGGAGGCAGGCTGGCTCACTGCACATAGCCATTTAACCCTTCCTCAGCATCCAGCAGTTGTGGCACAGAGGGGAATGGCACGAGACACCAGGCAGGGGACACCGGACCAAAACCTCATAGACACCACAGAGAAACACAAACGTGTTCATCTCTGTCACAAAATTGACCCGTCCCATGGTTAAGCAGGCGCAGAGATGACTAACCCTGCAGGCGATCATAGACAGGTTTCTATCTGTAGCAACAAAGAGGTGGAAGAGTCAAAATGCAGTTTAAGTCTCAGCAATACTGCGCTCGCTTGGATGATGTATGCACCAAAGTCATCTCCTCCCTTACCATATTCTTTCACCAGCCATTTCTGGAGCAGCAGGGCAGAGCCCAGCACTGGCAGCAACAAGAGTTAACTAGTTGTGGCCACTCATTTACAGGTTTAAGAGGAGACCACCAGCACAGGCAGGAGGAAGAGCATCCGGGGGCAGGAGGCAGCAGAGACCTGGCGAAGCGCTCTCCTCTCTGCTCTCTCTAGCGGTTCTGCGGGCGATTACTCCGGAGCACCCAGCCATACCAAAATCAATAAACAATTTCTACGCAGCCCAGGGAACTTTGCCACACTTAATAAAAGTCTCCAGTCACAGTTATGGCTTCATTTCACCTTAACGTCTTCTTTAACTGTCCCTTCTTTTAAACGTCAATTAGAGGCACGTGCAAAGAGAATAAAAACCAAACCAAAACAAACAACAACAGAGGAAAAAAACCTAAAAAGCAAGGTCAAACAAAGCCGCCCAGCTCTCTCCCTCCCCTCACCACTCTCCTGAGGCAAACATGGAAATACAGGGACTGACAGGTAACACACTGGGACACCTTGTTTACATGTGCTTATTGCAACCTCTGATTCTGGGCACAGATCAGCACGAGACCAGCCTTATTTAGCTGAAGTATTTGGTAAGACTCAGTTGAGCCTGTAGAAGACACCTTTTTTCCCTGCAATTCCAGTGGAAATTCAGCACCCCTGAAAAATTCCAAATACAAAGGGTGAAACTCTACCCATCCTCAAAAGGGATACAGCACAGGCACCTTTAAGCAGACCTTCATATTGTCCTGGAATAATCCAATCTCACTGTCCCAATCATGCCTTGGCTTCCAATGAGACCTCCAGAATCCTACCACTGAATCATTCTCTACAGTCCAGTTATTCATGAGACGGAAGGGGCAATGAAGGAGGGTAACTTCCATTAATAGTGATTGGGGGCAAATAGCTTTTGGTCTCTCCTCCCATTTTGTGAATTGAGGTGCTAATATTGCTTTGGTGTTGTGTATTCCAGTTGAAAGTATTAGAAAAATCATCTGTGTTTTTTTGGTAACTCGTCTGAAATAGCTGGTTCTACACATAGGACATCTCTTGAACATGACAGTCACTTTGCGGAGGGCCTGGCCTATATACCAGACTTTCAGTCTTTAAGAGGCTTCTTGAATTCAAATGCTTCCTCAGATAGAACCCAGAGTCTCTGTCCCAGCTGAGCTGAGCCCGCAGGCCACCAGGGCTATGACAGACAACAGCAGCTGAACCAACTCGTTTATTGTTTTGCAATGTTTAAGACCTCTGCAAAGTAAGATTCAACAGCCCTATGCCTTTGATACCTCCACTGCCTTTAGGTTCTTAACCAGAACTGCGTAGCAAAAACATTAAAATTGTTACAGCTCCTCAATTCTTTTCACTGCTGCAGGAATCAGCAAGGGAAGATCCACTTTGCATTCATCCCATCTGACATGGGAAGGAGCCACCATAGAGACACCCTGGGGGAGCAGTAACTGGTGGGATTGACCTGTGCAGGGAAGACACTGCTGCTGAACTGCTGCCACTTGGTAGCATTGATCCAGGAAACAGTATTCCCACAGGTAAGAGTTTGGCCTCCTGGATTGCTCTTAGAGAAATGCATCCTCCTACTGACAGCATAGCTTTGGAACACAAAGCATGGGGCCTGCAGAAAGCAGGAGAACACTTACCACCACGCCACTGTCAACAGCAAAATGTCTCCTCAACTCAGGCCTTGAATCAGAAGTCCATCTATACTGACGCTGGGTCTTCTCTTGTGCCTCCTTCCCTGGAAAGAAAGAGCTCCAGGGAGGAAGCCTGGGGACAGGCAGACACCATTCTCTCTGGCTCCCACTGCTTTGGTGGGGCACACAGAAAACTACCTGCATGCACATAGTCAGCAGGGCAGGCTGGCTTCTGAAATTAAAAAATCCAAAGAAGCTGGGCAATAGGTTAAGATATAAGGAACAAAAATTTGCTCAGCCTTCAATCTGAATTGTATTTTTCTGATAACATCTCCAAAGCATGGGCTCTGCTTCCCAGCCAGATCTTTATTCCAAACACATCTAGCTCTTATCTTGGCTTCTCTTCTTTCTGCCTTTACTTGCCTTCATACATGTATCTTCCCTGATGACATTCAATGTGCATTAGCTGGTATCCCAAGATGCCCTGGCTCAGGTCCTGAAAATTAAGAACAATTAATTCAGCAATCAACAGTGCACCAGTCTCTCTTTTTTTGCCATTTTGTTTCACACTGATGTCATCACAGATCATGTATCATCCTGCCCTTCCTCTACTTTACTACTTGTGGCCTATACCCACATCTTTCTCTGTTTGGACAGTACATTCTCTGAAATAGTAAATGCTCCTATTTGAAGTCTGTAAAGTGTCAGGTTCAGATAGACTTCAGTATTGACCAGAACCTTCTAGGACCTATAATAGTACAGAAAGCGAGGACAGACTTGATCCCACAGGCTACAGGTGTTGCTCAGAGCATCGCCTTAGACCGTGGATTGCTGTGCTGAAAGAGTATTTCTTACATCTCCCACATAGAAGTACTACTTTTCCAGGAAGCCCATGGTGTCTTTTCTTCACATGGCCCTTGCTGCAGGAGTTTAAAGCTCTTCAGCCACCACTCACTGGACACTGCAGATTTTTCAGCATGCTTACGCCATGGCAACTCTTAAAGTATGCATTGGATGGAACAAAGCACTTGAAAGCAAGTTATGCAAACCTGTGCCTGGTTATATCCTCATAATTTGAGACCTCTCAGGGAACATTGAGATCACCAATATATTAAAGAACACATCAGAAACTAATAGGGTGTTAAATATTTCCAATTGAGAAGAGCCTACATCACTGGGAGGAGACAGCTCCAGTAAAAAACTTTATTGCTGCTGCACCACAAGCCTCCAGCAAGAGCAATGACTTTCTTGCTTGCCATATTTTACAGACTGTTCAGGGATAAAGAAAATCTACCTTTGTTATTTAAATGTGAAATATCTCAGTGATTCCCTGTGATAGGACACTGGGCATCATCTTCAACATTTAATCTCGTGCTGTGGTTCTACTGCCCATAATAATGGATGCACCGCAAGGCCTAGAAACTGCAACCTACAACAGAATGCAGTGACAACAGCCACATCTGGAAAAGAATAGAAAAATACTGTTTGAGTAGCTCCTGGTTTGGCTGGGAGTATTTGGAAGAAGACAAGGGGACTAAGCAGAATAGACATGGAGATCAAATAATGAAGGCCCTAAATCAGTCACTGCATGGAGCCACCAAAAACATCACTTGGAACAAAAGAATTTGGTATCACTGGGACAAAGGTGACTGGAGGGATGAGATCTTGTAAATCATTTGCCGGTTGGAGTCAGAAGAGACCTTTCTCCTCCACTGACACGTTACTACACATTTATTACACATCAAGTTTATATCCACCTGGAAAGCGCCAATTAGAAGCAATGCAATCTCACAGGATGTGACAACGCAAGCTTTGCATTATTAATCCATAATGCCACCAAAAAAAAAAAAAAAAAGAGGTGCACAGCATTTCAGCATTTTCAGAACTACTCAAGATTCTCACCTGCCCATTCAACTCAAGTTTTGCAAGCAAACAAGGTGTATGCTTCCCCTCCTCAACATCCAAGCACTTCTGCAGTTGTTCAACAATGAGACCTATCATAGATGAAGCAATTTTTCTCTTTTGGAATAAGCAAGCACCTTACATAGAAGTTTCTTCCCATGGTACTTCCCAAGCACTTAATAGTTTTTATATCCAACAGAAAACTTGCCTCTATGCTGAACAACAAAGGGTCCTTATCTAGGGATGGAAATGGAGACCTAGTAGGATGCATAAATAGAGCTGTATCATGTAGTCAAACCGAATTAACATCCAGGTCATAATGACCTGTCATAATCCTGTGCCAGGACATGGGGAAATGGATCAAATGGTTTCCCAAAGGGAGATTTATGTTGGAGGGGAAATGGTAAAAAACACAGACTGAGGCTAAGCTTCTGAGCATCGCATTGCATCCCCTGGGTACAAGAGGGGAATGGAGTGGCAGCTTGAGAAACAGATCCCTTTTTCCTGATCCCTCTACTGCATGAAAAAGCAGGAGAAAAGAGAAAAAAAAAAAAAAAAAAAGCACAAGAAGGGTCTGGAATAGAAAAAGATCACAGCTCTTTTTTCCCCTGCTAAGATGACAGCCTAAGGGCCCAACAATCTGCTTGTCTTGGTCTTTCAAGGATCACTTCAGCTGTGGCATTGTACTGCACCCTCCCATCCAACTGGGATCGTCTCCAGTGGCACTAATGCTTCAATTGAGAGGAGGAAGGATTTAATACAGGAATGGCCTGATGCTAATGCCTTGCCAGAGGTGCATGAAGCACTCCAGGTTGCTAAAAGGCCTGACAAATATATGGGCCTTTGGGGCAAGGACTTTTGTGCTTTTTTATGGGCTGATGCACTCTCACAACTGGAAGTGGAGCTGATAACCAGCAATATAGGTCATTGCAGCACCTGAAAATGAGACAATCCTGCCCTTTAAATTAACCTGCTTTAGTTCTTTCCTAGGTGGAAAAATATAGTAAAATGTCATGCTCTTTTCATCAAACCCAGACCCTTCAAACCCCAGAAGTAGATAGAGCACCTCTGCTTCTGCATCTGAGAATTACTTGGCACAGCTTACCTCTGCCTTGGATGGCAACAGCACTGCCTGGATTGCCTCCCCAAGCACAAGAGCACTGGAGAGTCAGACTCTCTCTTCAGCTGTGGAAGAACATCCCCATACAAAGCTCAAAGTACTGAAGCATTACCATTAGCGCTGCCCTCATGGCATGCATTTGGCCTGGCACCCTTTAACCAGGCAGACAGAAGATAAGGACCTTTTTGGACCTGAGCGTATACCTCTATCAACCAACACTGTTTTGTGTTTCTTCCTTTTGTTTTGGTTTGGTTTGGTTTGTTTTCCTTTTGCCTTTTTAAATGACAGTTCTTTCTTGTCTGGCTTCGCAAAGAACTTCAGGACTCCAGAATCCTTCGGCATTCCCCATCTGACACATTTTCATCTGCCTTACCTACTAAAAGCAGACAAGAAGCATCTGTGCTCAAAGTTAGGTGAGACAGAGCAAGATGAGAGCCATTTGGTGATATGACAGCTAACTTAATGGCCGGGTCAAGAAAAACAGGTGAGAAATAGTGATCCCTGCATTGCCTAATGTGTCCCTCATTCCTCCTGAGACAAGTCTGTCACTTCTGCAAAATCCTCACTTGGCCATCTCGTCCTTCTTGAGGGCTTTGACTGTTTTGCAAGGGTTCCTGTTCACAAACCCTAAGCCTCCCTTCCACAGGCAGCAGCCTGCTATAGAAGGCAGTTACTTTACCAGGCAATAACACCTGGTAGAGAGAAAACCTGTAAGCAGATTCTTTGAAACTGAAGCAGCAACCTTGACCAGTCACTTCAGAGCCTTGTTACATCCATAATGATACTGTCTCCACCTTTCCCTTCCCCCCAGCATGAAAGATGAGTGGTTCTGTGGAACGAGTCCCCGAGCTGTGATGGGAATCCGTCTCGCTTGGCTGCAAAAAACATATATATCCTGGTATGGCTGTGATGAATCCTTTCATTATTCATCTGCAATTGCCCTGCTACCGCTGCTGTTCCGTTCTCACTCACTCTCTTTCTTTTATAAATAAAAATGGAAACAGATTAATGACAAATGTTGACAGTGATTGCTTTTAAACAGCCACACCTGAATGTGGGCTATGGGGAGGAGTAGTGGCAGAGTGGCATCAGAAGACCAGGAAAGACTAAGTAAGAGACAGGAAAAGATAAAGATGCTCACCTCCACGTAGCTCCATACCACCACCACCACTCCAGTGAGTGACGGGAGCAAGGTATCTTTCTGGTGATGAGGACCTCAATTTGCTCCAGCAAATGTGTTCTCAATTAACAAAGCTATGTATTCAAAATATTTGAAATAACTAGCAGTAGTCAGTTGTGTTGTCAAAGATACTCTGGGGAGAAGTTTACAGAGACTCCAGCAAAATATTTACAGGATGAAATGGCAACACACAGAGGGGCAGTAACACACAGCAGTCCCCAGTGATGAATAAATAGTATCTGATAATGCTGCTCATTCCCTCCACTCCTGGAGGCCAGTGAACATCAAGGCTCTGGTTTGTGCAAACGCAAAAAGCACTTGTATTTTGGGAATGTGGCTCAGACAGGCAAAGACCGTCTGTGACCAGTCAGGCCACAGGCTGGCACAGTGAGTAAGAGCATCCAATAGAGACAAACCTGTCCCTGTTCATTCCCACTGCATGAAGAAACATGACAAGTGTTTTACTGTCATCACTTCTCTGTGTACCTCTATCCCTCTCTGTACCTCTATCCCTCTATCACATCCAGTGATTTTGGCTCCTCCTCTAGGTGCCATTCTTCCTACCTCAAGCACCGCCTATCTACCTGAAGATACTATGTCTGCTGAAATCATCCTCTACCTAACCATTTCCAAGGCTATCTCACCTTTCTTCCATTGGTTCCATCTTCTAGCTAGCTCCTCATTCCCATCAAACTGTTTGGCATGGCATTTGAGAGCAGAGATGTACACGGTCTCATTGCTACTTGCTCCTTGCCAGCCTCCCACTTAACTAAACCCATTTTCATCCTTCCCTCAGAATTGCTCCTGCTCTCTCAGTGCCAAGCCACCCTCCTGTCCTCCTCAAAGCACACGGCTCCTTGGACTCCTTTCAACAGCAGCTAATGTAAGACATTACAGCACAGAAGCCTGCGCCAACATCCAGTGCACAAACAAAGACCAGATACATGAGAGGAGAGAACACACTGTCAGATTCAGTAACAAACACTAATTGCAAACAGGGGGATGGAGTTCTCCATCCCTGTTCTCTCAGCAGCCAAAAGCCATCTGAGCCAGGAAAGACGGCCATTCACAAACCGGGATCCCTTCATTGCTGAATGGGCCCCTGCTCAGTATCTGACTGACTGCCACCAGCCTGCTCAGTGTCTGACAGATCCACCAAATGGACAGACAGCCTCCTGGAGTGTCCCTCAGCAGCACAGAGACACAGAACCATAAGGCCGTTAGGGAGGCGATTTCAAAATTGCCTCAGATTTGCCCTATAGCCCTTGCGAAGTTTTAACATCTCTCCGTGCCTCTTGTTTTCCTCAGAAAATCATCCCAGAAGGCTGTAGAGCATGCTGTTTGTGGGCCTCAGCATTTCAGTACTTTTATCAAAAGCTGCTGCAAAGGATAGAGAGCTTCCTTAGTAACATTCTCATTCACCAGAAAAGCTGGTTCTCATCACATGCAACATGGTGCAGGGACACTAATTTTCCATCATTTTGCCCCATCACCCGTTACAGACAGACAAATCAGACCCCTAAACAGAAGAGATCCACATGAGAGACACTTCGGGTTCTCTAATGCAGACAAGTCTGCTCCAGCCATAATACCCTTTTAAGGAAACAGATACAGCTATGTCACTAGAAATGTCCCTTCTCAGCTAAAGATGGTGTCAAAACTCCTACGGAGCACCTAGGAGAAGAGGAGCACACAGTTCTTGCAGAAGCAATTCCATGTGACTTTACAACACCCCTTGAAGCCTTGGATTGTGTGGAACTCCTACGAGCTGCTGAATCCCTGGAGAACACAGGGTGGTGGGCACAGGTCTGTAAGCAATTGAGGTGAAGTTAAAAGCTTGGTGCTGCCAGTTAGGTAAGTCTCCCTCATTCAAACCATCATTCCCTAAAATTTCAGTCAGCTGCAAAGACTTTATAGTCATTTAGGATGTATTTCGATAAAATAGTAGTAGAGAAATAGAAGGTCAACACCTTTCCAAATTTCTACATGCCATAGGGTTTCAGCTCCCACAGAAGCTCAAGGTGATGTTGGAAACCCTTTGAGTGCGTTGCAGCTGAACTTTCTGTCCCAATCTATCCAGCTGCATGCAGCCCATCCTACACGCTGCTGTGACCCTCATTGTACTTCTCAGTTGATTTTATCCTACACAGCCCTTAGGATTCAGAGTTTCAGTCCCCCCAGAATCCATCCCTTCCCTCAGGCTGTGGAGCCAGTAGTTGCACGGTTACCTGTATACTTACTGAGGACAGCCTCGGGAGAGGTGTTCAGCTGTTGCCTTGCCTTGGAAGTTTTATTAGCTTTGATGTTGTTTGCTGTTTTCCAAATGAACACCCTGTATTAGCCCACGTGAGGTTTTAGCCCTCCCAACACTGAGCAGATTTTGTGTAAAGACAGAAGATCTGGAGTCTATTGACCTTCACACCCCAGCACAAAGTCCACCTTTCACTCATGCTTATGTTTAATGAGATGACATGAAGTGCCTGAGTAATAGGGTATGGTATTCATAGGGTTATAGACTGCAGAAGCAAAGGCCTAGTCCAGCCTGTCTCTTTTTCCTCCTTTATCCTGCCCCTTGTGTCTCACAGCTTTGCCCCTTCGCCCTTGTTCTGACTCTTCTCCTGATTCTCCCATTAGGTGACAATTTGAATTTTAAAGCCATTTACACTCCAAAAGGTGCATAATCAGATTTTTATCCTGTACTTTTCTGATGTGACTTTTTTATTATGACATCAAGTACTGACCCATAATAAGGATGTAAATGCCCACTTTAATGTCTATTACCAGTATCTGCAGATGCATATAAAATTATAGTATCATCACATAACTACATATTAACCTCTTGAGCTCCATGACAGACAAACTCTCCAGGGAACACTGTATTCCAATTTTCAATTACCAGCAGTAGTTCAGCGACAAGCAGTAGAAGTTGTACTCATCCATATCCTAAACACTCAAGGTACTTGCAGAATGACAGAGTAGTCACATTTTGAATACACCCCTTCTGGTGCTGCTGGTTGCCAGCTATTTCTGACAAGCATTTGGGTCCTTCCCAGGAACTGACACACAGTTACATTTACGCATACGTACAGGTGGGATGTAGCTGACCTGAAATAAATCTGTGGTTTTCAGCAAAAAGTTGTTTCCAAGTCACGTGGTAATGCACAATCATCACTTTACCCACAGTGATTAGCAAAGAGAAGAGGTGCACAGCAAGTGGGTCATCTCCAATGCTTCTGTTAAGCAAACAATGCATTTTGCTCAGAAAATGCCCATTTAGCACAGGTGTAAAGGTGCAACAGGTAAGCTGATGTGGCCCACAATACTTTATTGCAAGGATAAGGACAGGACAACTGCAGCTATCTGCCTAATCTCAAGGTGGCATTCACAGAAATTCAAACATTCAGGTTAATGGCATCCGTTTACATTAAAAATCAAGTATTGAGCTGCAAACAGAGCCTGCAAAGCCACATTTGACACAAGAACCCTACAAAAACTTGGAGAGGGAGGTTCTTTGTTGGTTTTTTGTTTGGTTGGTTGGGGTTTTGGGTTTTTTTTAATAAAAAAAAAGGCAAAAAACCAAACACTAATTTCTCAAGAAGATTCTCTGATTCTCTAGACCTGAGAGTGAATGGAGAGAATAGAACAAACCACAGGATAATAAAGGCAAAAGTTAGTACTGTTCATTCTTCATATCTTTCCCTTTCTTTCTCATACAGCTTAGTCAAATGACTGATTCTGGTTCCAAAGAGGGTCTCTGACCATGGGTATTCTTCCCAAAATATACACAAAGATTTCTGATATTTTAACCCTCTGCTGAATTGGGCATTAACAGGCAGCCCTATCATTTGCATGTTTTCTGCACTGGACAGTCATTACTTTACAGTTTAGGGAAGAGAATCAGAGGGCAGCACTTGACATATTGGTGCAAGATACGAGTCAATAGTCACACAGTCCTATGATACTCTGGCAAAAGCACATGAAGTGTAACTGCTCAAAAGCAAGTTTTGACCTACCGATTGCTCTCTTTCTCGTGTTGTAGTAGACACGGTGTTTCACAGTAGATCCTCTGGGATACTATGCATTTGGGCTGCTCTTCCAGTTTCAGTTCCTTTGAAGTACAGAAATGATAGATGTTTCCAGAGACAAAGGGTGTTTTGGAATACTAAACTACCCTATAAGGAAATCCCAAACCAAAGTGAGTATGTACCAAAAATTCCTAGCTTAAGAAATAAATAATATATATATACACACACACACATTTGGTTACAGATAAAAATAGTCAAAAGTGAACAAATGAATCGCCATCCTGATTTGTCCTTCTATGCATACATGTTATGAGAATGCCAAATTAAATGATCACGGTTTATTTCCTATGAGACTCCAGCTTCATACCAAGCACAGAACACACACCTCTGGAGAGGTGAGGGTTGGGAACAGAGGAACTGCTGTTAAAGACAGAAAAGGCAAAGCAGGAAACTGTCAAGGCAAAGCTCTTGCAATGAAGGCAATTGACCAGCAGCCCTGGAGAGACGCCTGCCTCTTGCCAGCTCTCCGGTATCTGAGAAGCCAAAGGGAGACTTCAGCAATGAGGACCAGTGCTCCTCATCTCACCAGATCAGTAGCTGTGGCTGGATTTGCAGAAACTCTGAGCACTCATAGCTGCTATGGAACTGTAGGAAACGTGATTTGAACCTGCAAAGACTACAAAGGAAGCCACTGCAAATCGCCAGTACCTGAATATCTCATCTTGGGCCTCTCAAATTCAGAGACAACTCCTAGTTTTTGCTTCAGTCATTCTGACTTAAATCTGACATTAAGTCATTCTGATTTAAACTCCCCACCCATAAAATAAGGGCAACAATAACATCCAAATTCTCAGGACATAAATAAATTCATTAACATTCTAAGCTGCAGGAGGTACCCTGAAAAGACTAACAAGGAAATTACTTTTTCCCTCTTCAGAGTGGAGTCCGGATGCTGCACAGTAAATAAAGCTTGAAGTCAGTCTAAATGAGGGGGAAAAGAACCCCAAACCCAAGTTGCTGTCGTTCAGAGAACTTCAACCCTCCCACACTGACCTCATGTGGGAAAACCCCAATGTGAAGAGAAGGGGGGAGACGAGACAGGACCTGTGACCCTCAAACCCAACAACAAATGATACAACTGCTTACCTGCGTTGTACTATGCACACAGGCAGCCACTGATTACAGCAACACTGGCCACTCAAATTTTAGCCTTCTTTGTCACGGGAGCACAAATTTTCCAGTTTGCTTTCTTTTTTGCTGGGGGTAAAGGAGGTGGGGAGGGATGTGTTAAAGAAGGTACTTGTTTAAATGTCTAAATACATATGTAAACACAGGAAACCTGTGGCTTAGAGTCCTGCAGACTCAGGAGGGTGAGAAATGCCACCTGCCCCAGGGTAGTCCAGAGGTAGCCTCCACACTTCTTGAGTGCAGGGCAATGGACGCACCTCATGGTCCCTTCTGTCCCCTCCTGGAAATCAGACCCTGCACCTTCATGCCCCCTCCTTGCTGTCTCCACAGTACCTGAAGGACCAGGTTTGTACACGCTCCTGGACAGCCAGGAAAGAAAACACAGGACTTCTTTCATTCACCATACAACACTGCATTAAGAGTGTCTTCACCTTTGATTTTCTCAAAATGGGAACATGTTTCCCCATGGCGGGGGGGCTGGAAGAGTCCAAGCACTTGCAAATTATGTGGTGAGGCAGGATGAAGAAAAGTCCTGCAGCAATCCTGGCGAAAGTCTCAAGAGGCTGATCTCAAAATTACTAGAAAAACATCAGTGTCAGCACTGGCATTACTTCATCAGAAGCACTGGTTTGTCATGGCTGCCCCTGCAGGCACTCTGTGAGGAAGAAGCTATGACACTTCTCAAAGTAAGATTTGTCCAACTGGGTGCAATTTTAAAAGCGTGTTTTACAAAATCCATGTGTTTCATCTGCCTCATGGCAGCAACTCCTGATGAAGATCTGCTCTTGTCCTTATCTTTAGGTACCTCCCTCTTGTTCCCCCACTAGAAATGAATAAAAGTTAAATGTCATTTAGCATTTTGAAACTCTATACTAAGCTTCATTACAGAAATATTATCAAGTATCTGCTCTTACTGGAAAATTGCTTTACAACAGTAGGGAACAAATCTTGTACTCCCAGATTTGAAATACCCTTTGTTTAGATGTGAGAAATCCTCCATGAGTATGGAGCATGTCTACTTGTACTCGTTTGTAGGTTCAGTTTATTCTCTGAGCTGGAAAAGTATGAAGCAAGCATGATCTGAAAAACACCAAAATAGGTAAAAGCCACCACAGTCAGGCCTGCTACTGAATTTACCCCCAGCTATTCAAACTGAACGGAGCAAATTTTGAGCCCTTGGGGTGTAAAATTGAGGTTGTGTGAACAAGAACTACTCAGCTTTTTTTTTTTTTTATATATATAGAAATGCCTCCAATTATCAAGTGAAATGCTTCATTCCTCAGAAAAAATAATGCAAGTAGGTGGAAGACTGGACCAGCTCATAATGATTTTTAAGATCTTTGACATTTTTGACTGTTAGCCATAGTTGGTCACGTTTGCCAAATCTGGGCAATTCCCATATGAGAATCTACTGTTAAAGCTCTTTTCTCCTTCTTCCCATCAAAAATTAGCACATTTCCCAGTTCTCACAGGTGCAGCTTGCTGATGAGAGAGGAAGATCATCACTTTTAAAAATTAGACACCCTCCCTCCAATATAGTGTTGAGAACTTGAAGCAATTTCCAGAGGATCTTGATCTTTTTGTTTAAACACATTCAATCAATTTGGGATTTATTTTTTAACAATTTATTCCTTAGAATAGTTATGTAGAGAGAGTCCTGTTTTGTTCCTTCCACAAGTGTGCATAGCTATCAATATTGGGACATAAATATATGCAAAAGAAAAAATCAAAGTCCACCATTTATTTGATCTTTGCAGCCACTGCTATCATGGTAAAAAAAGAACGATGCCAATCTATCTTCAAAGGATGTTAGCATTGGCAAAATGAATAGATATCCATTAAACAATTGAGACTGACCTGCTCATCTAAATTGAATCCCTTTTGGGACTGGGCAGATCTGAAACAGTGACTTGGAAGTTAAAGGCTACTGAAGAGAGTCTGGAATTGTTTCAAATTCCAAACAGGGAGGAGCATCACACCTGTTTAGAGACAACATCATGACAAACTGGGAAATAAACAAAATCCTTGTAAAAAACCCAAAGAATAGACATGATAAATTACCTCAAATCCTTCACTTAAGTTTGCAATTCAAAGGAAGAAAAACATAGCAACTCCCTATAGACCTACAGGTTGCAGTTTATAGTTAAAGAAACAGTCAAGGAAGCATGCAGATGAATGGACATTCCAATACTGTAAATATAGTTAGATGCCAGTGAAGCCTCTCTTCTCCCACTCTCCACTCAGTTCACTTTTATATCATATAAAACACTTATTTTGTACATACTGATTTATTTCCAGTTTCTAAAATCAGAACAAAGACTCTGCAAGAGCCTCGTTCAGAGAATATACATCATGTTTAAGACAGAGGAATACAAGCAAGAATATTCTTATTTACATGTTACCCCCAAAATAGAGTCCCAGGAACCCAGAATCCAATCCCTATCGAACAGTTACATCTTATAACCACAATGCATGTCCAAAAAGAATCTGAGTAGACCTGTTTGTGACCCCTCTCTAGGTAGGGAGAGGAGGAGGAAGCCGGAATGGAACTGATGGTGGCTTTGGCAACTGTGCAACTGTCTGGTGTTGCCAAACTTGAGAGAAAATGCAGTGGCTTCAGCAGTGTCCAGGGCTCCAGTCAGGTCAGAGCAGTCTCAGATTATGGCATTCTCACAAGAACTTCCAGCAATGAGGATTCAGATATACCAATCTGAGCAACAAAACCAAATGTTAGCATAGGACATTAACGCTATGGCCAGGAATTGAGATCTGAAGCAATAATTTAGATGTAGCACTACTCCATCACTGGAATTTTACATTCATTTTGAAACAAAGGTACAGCTGTACAAAGGTACATGTATTTTAAAGCTGAAAAAGTCATTACTCCCTGATGTTAGAGAACACAGTACCAGAAAATTGCTTCCTCACACCATCTCCTCTCAGATGAGTGCAGAAGAGCCCTTCCCCTTGGAGAAGCCTACCATCTGCTTCTTCAGTGTGATAGTGAAGGCTACAGGCTACCAAAAGGGTGGTCCTACAAGGAAGTATCTTCCTTGTGTGCCAAGAGATAGAAAAGCAGAAGCAAGTGCATACTCTATGGGCAAGTATCCTATCGAGGTAATAAGCCCACTGATGATCTCCCTCATTTTTTTTTCTGATTTCACTGCAATGTGCAGGCACTTCCCACAGCTGAGTGAAAGAACTAAGAGCTGCTGAAGCTGAGCACGTACAGAGGGGACAATACCCCAAGCCAGCAGAACTCCAGCTGCCAGTACAGCCAGAAAGGGGGAATCCTCACCAAGAATGCTCTTGAACATAGTGATTATGCTTAAGATTGCACGTTCATATGTCATTATACTACTCCAAATAAACCTGTGTGCAGAAATGCTCCTCCATTTGGCGCAGATAAATTTTTCTCACCTCACCTTTCTATGCAATTTCATTACAATTTTTTGGTAACACCATAAAAGTTCCACCACCATGACTTTTCCCTACATTTGCCAAAACATTTCGCATTTTTCAACAGATCTCTATACTGTATCATAAAAAGTCTTTTGTTCTAAACCAGAAGTAACTATCATTCTGTGGAGACTGACCTCTGCTATAAAATTGACCATTCAATGCTTTTTAGATGCCTCTGTGTTTATTTCAATGGCTAACATTTGGCACAACATTCCTTCCATAAAATTACTGTCTTCAAATTGAAGCCTGAAGATACACAGAAGCAACTGCTTCCCACAATACTTTGTTCCAATGGTTAATTTGTTTTCACTGTTAAAAGCTCATACCCTATTTCTAACCTGAATTCATATGGCTTTAGCTTCAAGTTCATTTTTATGCCCAGCTACAAGACAAGAGATGCTTTATTACCTACTATTTCCATAAAGAACTTTCTGCCACACAGGCAAGACACCTCTGGTCCTCCTCTGATAAAACTAAACAGACTCAGCTCTTAACTATTTCATATTATAAAAACTGTTAGTCCAGAATTGCACTGTAATACTGCTAAAGGAAATGCAATACATTTTGGAACTAAAAAACATATTACGATTATTCTTACTGTCTAGGATCTTGTGCATTGAAAATCAGTGGTAAGAACTTCAGAGTCAACTGCTTTAGTTTAGGGATTCTACTTTTATACTTTTATGGTAGTGTTACAGCAGTGTTTGGGCAACACGGGATGTTTGAATATGTGAGTATATAAAGCCTGAATCGCAAGAGGGAAGCAAGTGTTCCTCCCTCCTTATTCTTGTAAAGAATAACAGTAGACACCAACACTGAATGCAGATGGATGTGAAATACCAGGGATTTCACGGGCCACAATTAAAAGGTTAAATTACAAGTTTTACAGTGTGAAGCTCATGAAAAATTACTTATATGGGTTAGTGGATTCCATAAGACTTGTTGACTGGGTATAGGTAGTTATACACGACAAAGAAGCATAATTGTAAAGGAAATTTCAACTTTTCAACGCTGCTGAAAAAAATCATAGCAAGAAACAATGTCAGGATGTTGGCATTAGGAAAAAAACTATTCCAAGAGAAGATGCATTTTCTTTATAAAAAGGGCAATGAATAAGAAACCTGATAACCAAGAAAGATGAGCTAATCCTTAGTTGATATTTTTAAAGTCAGACTACACGTTCTTCTCAAAATAGAATTAAATCTAGTTGCAGAATAAATACTATAGCCAAAGGTTCACAAAAGTTTTTTCCAGCCTTGAAGAAAAAGTTTGTAAATCTTTTTGAGACAGGACTCTGGGCTAAGAGAACATAAAAGGAAGGCATCACTATATAACTAATTCGACCTTGAGTATCCCCTAGGCATCCAAACCTGGCCACTGCGGCCAGACTACCAAGCCAGACAGACCTTTGGTCTGACCCAGTGCAGCTGTTCTTATGCTGTTCATCCCACTTCCTTCAGAGGTTATAAGGAAAAGAGGGCAGCTTTGCAAAACCCCGATCATCCTCATAATACTGGCAGCTCTGCTTTAAGACAATGAATACCCTAGGTCATGCATGCAAGGCTCAGCAATACTTTTTCTGATTATTGTCTGCAGCTATATATATTTTGCATCTTTCTCTGATGTAACAGGTTGTGCCAGTCCATTTTCCCCTTTACTAATTCTTTGAGTCGGTACAAGAGTTCTCTATTCCTGGTAGGCCAGTTAACACATCTTTGTCAACTCACTGGAGTCACGCTAACAGCCAGGATTGCAGTTGGGAGGGCATTTTACCCACATTAAAGTTGAGAAGGATATTGAAGGCTTACTCTCACTCCACAACACATGTCTACATGTCACCTCATGGAGGGCCAGCCATGCACCTGTCCTCAAGTGCTGCTGACAGTTTAGTCTCCCTGCACTTGCCTGTGGCACAGTTTACTTTCTTAAGAATGAGACACTTTGGTATAATTAAGACATTATGTTCTCTATGCCAAGTTCAATCCTTGTACTGGGTGAAAGTTAATGGCCTAAGATAATCTTGCCATGGCTTCTGTATAACAAGCGGCCCCTTACACTATCCCTTAAGAAGCATTGCTGTATTTTTCCCCATATTTGATGTTAAAAAAGCAGGATGTCTCAAGCACAAAACACAAACTGGAACAGAATGCAGGGGACAGACAGAGTAACGCAGTATCACAATTAGAACAGAAGTTTGTCCTCCTTTGATAGTCTTCTATTTCTGATCAAATAACTGGTAGCGTTTCTTACTTTTGCATCACTGAAACATTCTCTGTTTACAAAACTGTTAAGACAACAAAGCACAGTTCTTATCCACTTTATATAACTGCTTTTCGATATCCAGGCACAGACATTGTTTTAAGTAGCATCTTCTTCCTTCAGTGCAGAAGCAGTTACAATAGGAGGCACTCAAACACCCTTCTTGTTCCCCTTCCTCCAATTTCCCTTCTCATTCTCTGCCCACTGAGCAGGTCTCTGCAACATCCCCAAAATAACAGCATAAGCTTCTACAGTTCAAAGGACAGCACTAACCATCTCAATGTCATTACTGAGGAACACTGGCAAGACACACCTCTGCACACCACAATCATGAAGCTAATCTATCATTCAGTAGCACTCGTCCCAGCCTCTTACGAGTTTCTCTCCAAACTACTGTTTTGTTGCTTTCTTTGCTCTTTACTGTACCTTACCTTAAGTTCATAAATCCATCAGGCCAGAAACTACATTCTTTCAAGTCGCACTTCTCCAGTACCTGCCAAATTGGGAATTAAGCCTCACTAGAACTTCTGGAACTGTGCAAAGAACAACTAGTAAATGCACTTCTCCCAGCTCTCAATTTCTTTCACTGAATATCCATCTTCTCCCTATACATAAATACATACATAAAGTCCTGTTTGCAAAATGATGTTATTTTAAGACTGATTTTGTCACCTGTGAAAAATTGTGGCAATTGCATGAGGTCCCCAGTGACAGGAAGGGGTACATATCATCTCACCTTTCTAAAAAGGCAGGAAAGGGGATCTGGGAAATGGCAGGCTGCTCAGCCCAGCCTCATGGAGCAAGTTCTGGAAGCCACTTCCAGGCACCCTAAGGACAAGGTGACTATGAACAGGCAGCCAGATCAAACACAGCAAAACCACACCTATGAACCTGACTGCCTTCTAAGATGAAATGACAAGCTCTGTGCATGTGCAGGGGGCTGTGGATGCTGTTTACACTGATTTCAGTAAGCCTTTCAATGTAGTCTCTCACAGCATCCTTATGATCAAATGGGGGAACTACGGACTGGATGCCACCCACTAAGAAAGGTCAGTGAGAAACTGGCTGAACTGTCAGGCCCAAAGAATAACGATCAATGGTTTGAAACCCGTGCAATGGCCAATTATGAAAAGCACGCCTCAGAAGAAAGTACTGGGATACTGTTCTGTGATCATTAGTGATCTGGTAGAAAGAGACAGGGTCAGAAATAATGGCATGTTAGGGAGGGGAGCCACTGATAGATCCCTCTGCAAGGCCTCTTGTCCTTTGAGAGGGTCAACAGCACCTCCCAGTTCAGTATCATCAGCAAACTCGCCAACGGTGCATTTAAGTCCTGTATCCAAAACATTGATAAAAGCATTCAACAGGAATGTCCCTAGAATTGAATGTCCCTGATGACCAGTTGCCAGCCAGATGTACCCCCATTCATGACAACCCCTAGAGTGCTGCCAGTTCTTCAGCCAGCACACTGTGTAACTGCTTATCTCACAGTTGGGCAACTTGTCCAGAAGGATGCTGTAAGGGGCAGTATCAAAAGCCTTACTAAAATTCAGAAAAACTACATCCACCCTTCATTCCCAAGGTAGGTGAGCTTATCATAGAAGAATATCAAATTAGTTAAACAGGAATTTCCTTTGTGACCCCATGTTGACTGTGCACGATGATTGCATCGTCCTTCAAATCCTTTCAGTAGCACCCAGTATGACCTTTTCCGTAAGTTTTCCAGGTACTGAGGTTAGTCTAAACAGGTTTGTAGTTTCTTGGGACCTCCCTCATGCCCTTCTTGTAAAACGGAATAACGCTGACCAGACTCCATTCAGAAGAATCCTCCAGAGACTCCCAAGACCTTTGGTAGATGATTGAGAAGGGTCCTGCTGTAATATCCATTAGCTCCTTCAGTGCATTGGGACAAATCCTCATGGACTTAGGAACATTCAACTTACAATTTCAGTGTCCACTAATGGAAAGTCACTGTTCCTGCAGTCATGGTCCTACAATTCAGAGGACTGGACAGTCCAAGGTCTGTCACTAGTATTAGAGACTGAAGCAAAAAAGCCCATTTAATGCCTCCACTTTTTCTTTATCCTGATTTGTGAGGTGAGCATCTTCAACAAGTATTGGTCCAATTTTTCCTTAAATCTCCTCTTGCTATTAATGCGCTTCAAAACACCTTTTCTGTTGTCTGACACAATACTGGCCAGTTTCAATTCTAATTAAGCTTTGGCCTTTTGGATCTTCTCCCTGCATATGCAAACCACAGCTCTATAATCATCCTGCAAAACCTGGCCTTGCTTCTAGAAAACATACAATTTCTTTTTCCTCTCGAGTTCCAAGAGGAGTTCCCTGTTCAGCCAAACTGGTCTTCCGTGCCACTTGCTTGACTTTCAACACAAAGGGATTGCCTGCTCATGTGCTGTTAAAAGGTGGTTCTTAAAAACTGAGCAGCACTCATGGGCCCCTAAGCCCTCAAAAGCAGATTCCCAGGGTACACTGCTAATTAGCTTGCTGAGTAGCTAGAAGTTAGCTCTTTGGAGTAGCAACTTTCTCATTACATCAAGAATTTTAAACTCAACTGAGTTCAGCGTGATCCCTGTGGCCAAGCCACCTACCACCACATTTACCACAAGTCCTTCTTGATTCACAAACAAGTCTAGCAAGGCATCTTTCCTAGTTGGCTCACTGAGTACTCGTGACAAAAAATTGTCTTCAACATACTTCAGGAATTTCCCAGACTTGCCTGTCACAGTTGTATGTATTCCTGGTTGATGTCTGGAAAATTGAAGTCTCCCACAAGGACAAGGAGAGAAGATGAACCTGGAAAAAGACTGGGGAGGACTGGTGGACCTGCTGGAGACAAGCTCCGAGGAAAAGGATCT